>JBBPCZ010000042.1:5072217-5086222 GCA_037974445.1 Brycinus macrolepidotus | reverse complement strand
AGAGAGAGAGAGAGAGAGAGAGAGAGAGAGAGAGAGAGAATGAGAGATGTTATGAGGTTACAGGTATTGCAGAAAGCAGAGAGAGAGAGAGAGAGATATCACAGATATTATGGAATGTGCCAAAGCAGACAGAAAGAAAGAGAGAGGCAGGCACAAAAAAGAAAGAGAGAAAGAGTCATCAAGAGACAGGGGGAGACAAGCAGACAGAAAGCAATTAGTGCAATTAATTAGTGCGGTCAGACTATATCAGTACACTATGTCATAAGGAATAGCTTTGAAATGTTGTTTCCCTACAAAAAGAAACAGCGTGTGTGTGTGTGTGTGTGTGTGTGTGTAAGAGAGAGTGTGTGTGTGTGTGTGTGTGTGTGTGTGTGTGTGTGTGTTTTCTTCCTGTTCCTGGCTGACCTGTCCAGGGGAGACGGAGGTAGTAGAGCAGTGTTTTCTGTAGCAGGCTAAGGCCTCAGTTATCTCCATCTGAAGCTCTTCACGAAGACACTGCAGAGGAACCTCCACCGCTGAGCAATACACTAACACACACACACACACACGTCACATGAAACAGACAGCAGAAATGCAGAATAGCTCAGTATACATTCACTGTGGCTAACATTTGTCCTAATAAGATGCACAGCCCCAGTTGAAAAGTTTGTATACAACTGATTAAAAGCATACTTGCCATTTTTATCTAAAGGAAAAAGTTTAAATGTGCTATTTGCTTGGTAAATATGAGTAAATAGCAAGCCTTATGGCTATGGCCTGTTTGTGAATAAACCATTATTTAGCTACAGTCTTGTTGGACAAGCATCCTGGTGGGGCCTCATGAAGCTACTTTTAAGAATCTACAAGTTAAGATTTGATTTCCTTAACACTCATTTGGTCACATTTGTTTCACTGTTTTGTACCCCCCACTACTACTCTTAAATGAAGATAATAGTTAAGACGTCCTACTCATAGAAATCCTTCCAAACATTTCTGTAACACTGTGTGTTACAAAACAGGAATGTATCCTACTCTTTTTGCAGTAGAAAGTAAGCAGTGTCTCAGCCTGGCTGGTCCGGAACGTGTCCAGCAGGTTCTGGGAGCAGCCCAAAGTAACAGTGTGCACCCGCGTCCTCCTCTCTCCTTTAGGGCTGCTGTAAGACAGAACTGCCTACACGCACACAGAAACAAACAGAGACAAACAGAGACAAACAGAGACAAGACACTGAGGTCAGCATTATGCGCAATTCATAACCGTAAAACTCCCAAGTCAGAAAGGCCATTATCTACTACTTAAAAAAAAAAAAGGATAATATCCTCCTTCTTACTGGGTTGATTAAAGGGTTGCAAAGCATCTACAAAAAAGCATAGGTCATTTATTTTAAAAGAAACCTATATGGAAAAGCCCATTTAGACCCAGGCTTTTCCCTGTATCAGTTTATTTAAAGGGGGACATTCCTGCATAATTCAGTTGTTAGGATATGATCAAAGCCATTATGAATGGTTTAATTGTGAAGCGGTCCATTCGTGAGAAACGTTCTGTTTCATGTCTCTAAAACAGGGTTTCCCACTCTCCCGCTTTGTTTCGTGTAGCACATGCCTCAGTCCGTTAAACAATTAAGTTAAATGTAGGCTGATCATGAGTGTAGAGTAGGAAAAAAGACCACTGGGCACACCATTAGGTCACTAGGATTGGGAATGGGAACGCAGAAAAGATAACGTATAGAAAGTTAGGTGATTATGCACTACAGACTTTACGACCCCTTGTTGCTACCTTGAGTCATAAAGTTTCTCTACATTGAAGCATTTCACATTAAAACACTCTGAATAACTTCGTTCACATACCACTGAACTTTTATCAACTTTATCGAAGAAATTTTGAAATACTGGTGCAAGTCTCAATTAATGCCTTCAAAGGCTTCCTCATAAAAGTTATTACACGAAATGATGAATTTTGAAAAATGAATTGAATCTCATATAAATACACTTTGGATAATTCTGTTGCCAGAATATGATTTTTTTGCAGTTGTCAGAATATTTTGTATGGATGTAAATGCAATCTACATCTCAAGTTCAAGACAAGATCATTCAAATCAGTTATATCAGATGATCAGATATCATTCCTCAGATAAATCTGCTCTTAAGGACAGTCTCCAAAATGTGCTTTCACATATTTGTGAAAAAAAATCATCCATTTGTGCCAGCAGATAATTATGAACATATCATTCGCACCTGTATGGCCACACCCCTCGTCTCATCGAGAGATTTGCTGTGAGTGAACTCAAATGCCAGGGCTGTGCGCCAATCAAGCGCTGCCATGGCAACACAGCGGGAATCGGGGCAGGCGAGGAAGGCGCCATAGCAACCAGACACACGTAGTTCTGCAAAAAACAAAGTCAGACATAAAGTCACAATCTGCCAACTCAAAAATCCTCTTACTATTCACCTCAACACTTAACACTCAGTCCTTTTCTCTGAAGAGCTGATATTTCTGACAGTGAAGTGATAATAACTTTGCTTTTGCTGTAATTTGTGAGAGGATGTGCTCTCTCCTGAGCATGGACAGATTATTGCTGAGCGTTCGTGGAGTCCTGATGTTACCTTTGCTAACAAAAACTTTAAGCTGAGCTTTGTACGCCGTCTCGGTGTTGACACCCCTGCTCAGGTCCCCACAGAAACGCTCTCTCTCCAACTCTGACTAGACAGAGAACCATAAGGACACATTCAGACATGCCAATCACATGTAAAACATTATATACCATACAAAATTATAGAACGAATCAGAATCAGAATCAGAAAACTTCATTGATCCCAGGGGAAACCGCTTATCTTATGACTGCACAGACACACAGAGATATAGAAACATGAACGATATAAAATATAAAGTCACAAATTTAGTGGCTTGAAAAAAAGACAAACTTCTGAATCCTAAATACACAATCAAATGCCAACGTAATGAACAATTACTTGAATATTAAAATTATTTGGGCTAGCCCAACCTAAAATGAATAAGTCCCAATGTGAACTCTTCTGTCTGAGCATTTAATGTGCAGAGGCCTTTCAACTGACCAGAGGGAAATAGCTTTTGCAGTACTAAGAATTAATACAGAATTGATTTCAAAGCAATACTCATTATGTACAAGTCACTTCATGGTTTGGGCCCTAAATACATCTCTGAAGTATAGATTCCCGGTAGGTCTCTTAGATCTGCAGGAGCTGCTCAGCCAGTGGTGAAAAGATCTGAAACTAAACCTGGTGAAATGGTGTTTATCCATTATGCTGTCCAACCAACTGTCCATCAATATCAGATCTACACCAAGTGTAGCTTTAGAAAGCTGCTAAAAACCGTCCTATTTTCCTCCGCCTTCTTTTAAACATCTGCACTTCTTTCATGCTTTAAATCTTCTTTTATTGATTTTCTATGTGTTCTTTTGTTTCTTTTATTCTTTTATTTTCCACTCCCTACTATGTTTAAACCTAATATTTTAATTCTATTCCTGTAAAACATATTGAATGACCTTTGTGTATGATAATTTAGATAAGAGGGTCAAAATCAGCTCCTGAGGAGCCACATAATACATTTTAGTGTGACCTGTGGCCTTCCAGGACTGGAGTCTGATACCTCTCATTTAGCTTATGAAGCCAATTTAAAGGTAATAAATATAAGGTAATACACTTAAACATTATAAAAGCAGACTATGTTAGTGTTTCCTAGGCGTGGCTCTGGAGGGGACTGTCCCACACATTTTAGTCTTCTCCTGGCTATAAAATTCAGATTTAACCATAGTAAGTTTCTTAGTGTGATGAATAGTTGGATCAGGTGCGTTGGAAGCAGGGAAAACATAAAAATGTGCTAGACAGTCCCCTCTTGGCCCAGAATTGGGAAGCAGTGGTCTAAGTGACGTAGCACATCATTTAAAATGTGTCATTCAGTAAATTATTAAGCTTATGGTTAGGTGTAGGTGTGTCAACTACTCTTTATTCTGTGTTTAGTACCTGTAGACTGTTGTAGCAGGTGAGCTTTCCTCCTGTCAGAAAGGGGATGTGCACAGGCCAAGCCGCGCCCACATCCGGCTGCGAAAACACAAAAAGCTGCACGGTGCAGCCTTGGCTGACGCAAGCCTTAGCCAATGAGATGGACGAGTCTGGAGCTCGAAAGATGGACTGAAAAAGAATAAGTTTGCATAAAAACAGACCTTCTTAGACAAAAAAACGTAAAATTGTTTTATCACTGCATAATGTATTTCACCTTTGGTTTGCTGGAGGTGAAGAAGCCCGTGGAGCCTTGCTTGTCTAAGCTTTCAGTAAGAGGTGAAGAGTGGAAGACCAACAGCCTCCCAGGACAATCTGCAGCCTGTTCGAAAGAATGAAAAGTGTAGCGAAGCTCTAGCACACTATTCATGCATAATTCACCAAGCACTCTGACTCACTCCAATACAGTCACTGTTCTGATGCTGTAAAGAATCTATATACAGTGTAGATGTCACAGTGCCACGCCAATTTAACATTGGAGTACACATAATTAATGTGATTACTTGCATCAACCTGTCAATGTCTAAATATTTCATCATATGAAATATTAATATTCCCAGACAAATTGCATGTTTTGCTCATTTTAGTGCATAATTTCTACTGATCTGACAATTTTAACTTGTTTGAAAAACATAAAATGTGCCAGTTTTGCACATCTGTAGAATCAGATACTTTTACGTGACAATTCAATTTTCAGACTATTAAATGCAAATTGAAATCTTACATCATAAAATTCACTGACATGGTTTAAGACCAAGTGTGAGAAGACACAAAGGACGGTTTCCTTCAGAAAACAGCTATTAACAGTTAGAGCGTGAGTGGCACGGATCCATGCTGGAAGCACTACAAATGGTAAATTGTCATCATACAGCAAAACAGCTCCTTATATGGAAGTTCCCCCGGTTTGCGTTGATGCTCGAGGTGTCAGACGTCATGATGAGCTTTGTTAGGTGTTCCTATGTCACGTAGAACCAAAGTTATTGTAATTTAAAAAACACGTAATAATAATAATAACCGCTGCTGAGGTTTTAAAAATGGTGTCACACCCAAATGCCCACAAAGATAAAAAAAAAGAATAAATTTCTTTTATTTTGGATCTTAGAAACAAACAGCATAAACACAAGCTCTTTGAACCCGGGAGAACTTTCGGGATAATCTCCGCCCACAAGTGGGTGGGGAAAACCCGCAGAGGGAGGCGGTCCAGAGAGCGGCCGAGTGAAAGAGCAGCAAACGGCGAGGGAGGTTGTTTTGAGACTTTCTTTAAATAATATCAAATCTTTTTAACATTACATAGATGTGTACAGGGCCAGAAGTGTATTACCTGTAGGATCTTGAGTGCAGCTGAAATAGGAATATCTTGCGAGCCTGAGCTTTCTTGGGTCTCAGCGTCAAACAGTGGGAGCTGCTGTAGAATGCTGTACATTAAAGAAACATGCACAACCTTTTGCAACACAGTGTGTGTTATAACCAAGTATTAAAGGGGTCATAGTAAGGAAAACTGATCTGCCCTTGTTTTTTGAAAATACTTTCATATACCATGCGAACGCTGTTAATAATTCCAAAGGCACCACTTACTTACTGATAAACTGAAAAAAAAAAAAAAAACAGTCCGTTCTGATACATCATGGTTGTGATTTTAGAACCATGAACACATTTACATATCATTTACATACACAAGTTTTAAAGCCATAGTAGCAAAAACAGCATGTTTAATTCTATGGGATGAAGAGAGGCTGGGAAACTGTTCATGTAAAAATAAATGTTTTGATAATTTAAACCAGAAGAGCAAACATTAGAAATGACCTTTGGGGAAAAATATGAAACCAGCCTTTTTCAAAACATGGTGACGAGATGAGATGTTGTGTGTTGTGTTGTTACCTCTCTATAGTCTGTCTGCAGTCTTTGAGTGGCACTAGAAGGCCCTCCCTCACAGGAAGCTCTAGCTGGTCTGTGTCTGTGAGGACCATCATGTGGGGACGAGACAAAGTTGGGCTGAGATCGTAGAGGTGGATCCTACTGTCATAAGTCATCAGACCAACTCTGAGATCTGACTGGTCAGCATTTTCCCCCCTAAAACAAATAAGACAGTCAGAGTGGAGGCAGTACACGTGTGTGTGTGTGTGCGTGTGTGTGTGTGACATGTACTGTCATACCCAGCTAAGGACAGCAGCAGAGAACAAAGCTGCTGACAGATGAAGTCCAATTGTCCTGATCTTATTGCAATGGCAGTCACGTCAATTGCCAAAAGCAACACAGCAGGCTCTCCCTACACACAAGAGACATACAGAGAACAGTGTTACATTACATACACACAGTCTCACACACTGATGACTACTTAATCAGAAACCTCTACCTTGTGTAAGCTACTTTGTACCTTAGAGACTGTAGCCCAACTGTTAAATAACGAAGAATAGGTCACACAACATGCAACAGATCATTGCTATTGGCACAAAACCTCAATTTTTGTTGTTTTTTTACTTTTTGACATAATATGAAGACACCAGCTGACTCCTGAAAATACCAACTGACCACTGTGTGAAAATTTCATGATGGATCACAATTAGCAGAGAAAAAATATTTTTACATCAACTTCCATTAAAAATGATGAACATTTTTCCTTATCTTGTACAGTTACTATTTTGGAGATACGAAGTTTGGTTCCGACTCCGATGATATGCGAGTCTGACTTAGCGTTCCACAAAAGCACAATAATTCCAATATTTCCACTCAAATGAAAGAAAATATCTGGTCAATAAACTATAAACAATAATAAGCTTTTCTTCCATGTCAGCAAACCAAACCACAACTACTAGCTGAGCACACGTACTTCATACTGTAAGTGACCTGTCAAAATGAACTAACTAAAGGTCATTATTGCATTACTAACACTACTCATTTTGTTCTGTCACATTGCTACAAACATTATTTAAGTATGAAAAACTAGTTTTATCTAGTTATTCAACACATAAACACAGATTTCACATAAAAATTCCATCAGCTCATCCTGGAAAACTATTCACATACAGTTTGTCTAGAGAAGTAAAAATTTAACTTCATTAAAATGTTGAACCAGTAAAATTATGCAGCAGCATAAAAAACTTTATAATATTAATTTACATAAGTATCATTATATAACTTCTTTTAGCTATTGTTGTCTTTCACAGTAGCTCAAAATTACTGGTTGACTAAAGACAGATGCATAGGGCAATACAACATCTGATGGAGAAACTATGGAGCTGATAAACTATGCACCAACAGATGGGCTACAGTTAGTATATGTACAAATATACTATTCACCACTATACTATTCATATAAAAGGGTCTGTGAGTTAGGTGTCTCTAACATAAATGGCAACTATAAGTGTATTTTGTGCACAAATGCCAAACATTCCAGCAGAAGCAAAACACACTGAAGCCCAACCCTACCCAACCACATACATATTAAGCAATGTGATGGATATCCCATACATAATTCACAGGCCACAGATCATGTTTAAGACCCTTTTAACCTTCTGAGTTTCCAGGATCTCAAATGAACCCAAACTGAGCTCCGGTCTCTTCTCACGGTCAATCCGCTGCCCCTTGTTAGTGGGCTGATATGACTGCCACGGCACTGAGGGAGAGAAAGAGAGATGAGAAGAGATGGCACAAAAACAGAATTACTGAGAGCAGAGAACATCTATTCAGAGTCTTAGAGGAAGACTGTGTGCCAAAACGTAACTGTTGTTTTTTGTGAGATGTCTATATAAATACTGATAAATAGTGTTGTTTTCTATGATTAAAACAGTCTCATTGAATTCAGTAAGGTGTGCAGCATATTCTTTATATAGTAAAAGAGGCAATAACAGGACTACTTAGAGCAGAGACTTTCTTAGACAGCCAAAATTGACGGATAAGAAAAGAAAAAGATTAAAGAACAACCCCTGATTCATTCTGACCTTCTGTGAGTTTGCCGCAGAAGGGACAGTAGAAGCGCTGGCCGCAGTCCTGCCAGCTCATAGCAGGACTCATGAAGGCACCGCACTCCACACAGCCCTTAACACACTCCACTGCCTCACATACTGGTACTTCCCGCTGCAAACACACAACATAGTCACATCCTAATTCAAAATACTGTACCTCCAGAGAGTCAAAGAGATAAATAATAAAATCTACACCTCGACTCTCAATTTACACCAATATGTGGTAGATCATCTAAGACATATTTGAAATGATGAAGCTAAAGTAGCAAACAAGTAACAGAAGCTTCAAGGAAAGAGCTCATTTTCATTTGAGATGTCTCAAATGTGTTCCATCACTCCATTTAGTAAGGTTATGAAAAAGCTAATTTTTCATATTTTTCCACTGGCTGTAATTTTACATTCAGTGGTTTTACTACGTTGACTTCCCAGTTTTCTATCTCTGTATGATACCTATTGAGGCCAAATGTGAAAGATCAACTTTTCCATTCGTTTAGGCTGTCTTCTGACAGTTAGCTTCCTCTTCTAGGCTTTTTCCAATAGAGCAGGGCTTCGTGGTCTCGCTACCATATCAACTTTCTCTAAACTTTAAAACTTCAAAACTAAAAAAGTATTTGGAAAACAGGTATAGAATTGAGTTGGTATGGAATGACTAGTACTCTTGTTTACAAGAATGGACAAAGGTATTTCAAGTCAGGCTCCAAGGTGGGTCTACTGTCGGTTTTAGCTATGTGTCCATTTTTACAGGTTTTACAGGTATGTTACATGGAGTCATTCCTTTAATCCCCTTTAAGCCTGGGCTCAGGAGTTTAAGCACAACAAACATGGTGCATTAAACCTTATTTGAGAACTTTTAAAGTTAAGTACCAATGTGAGTAGTTTGTGAAGGCTGGATAAGTGTGTTTTGAGCTTAGGGATTTTATATCCATCTCAATTAGTGTGGTATAGAGTCTAGTTGCATACATGCCTCCTGATTCTCAGGTTTGGCCAGAGGGCAGACGATGGTTGCCAGAGGCAGGTGGCTCTGCTGTGCTGCCTGGGCCTCAATGGGGAATCTGTAGGATGTGCAGCGGACGAAGCGAGCTGTGGCGTTCCCTACAGAGGACAAATAAATGATGAAAAAATAGCTTAATTATACACTGCCTGTCAAAGCTTTGGGGGCACCTGGTTTTCTGAAATCTGAACTTTCTTGCTGTTACTTTTTAGTTAAGTAAAATAATACCTGCAAATTTTTTTGTATAAGGACTAGGTTCAACCTAATGGTCTAAAAGTGTTTTTATTTTCTAAACAATTGTAAAAAGCCTACGCTCAAACTCTTTTAACAAACAAAGGTGTTTAATGTAGGTTATAAATGCTCTGTTATAAATATTGTTATAATTATTGTCAATTTTTACATATTATATTGTTTTCTTGAATTTAATATGTAAAGTTACTGGAAACTGACAAAAAATTATTCGTACCGAAACCATTTTAGCCGTTCTCAAACTTGTGTCTACTTTGAAAATTGCAAATAGATTTTACACAATTCAGCCAAAACACACACATAAATTAATCTCAGTGTGTGTGGATGGGTGCTGGTGCGCAGTACCTTTGTCCACCAGGGTGCAGACAGTGGTGGAGAGCGGTGGGACAGAGGACAAAGGTTCTGAGACAAACACTTTTCCCTCCCACTGAGCCCTATCCTCACTCATCACCTGCACCTACAGGGTGATAGCAGCAGGTTAGAGATAGACCAACACTCGGATTTGGACTTTCATATGTGGTATTGATGATAAAGTCCTAAAGATTAACAACATCACCATCATTCCCATATAGCTAAAGCTAGAGGTTCCATGTTGAGCCTAGAACTCTCTCCAGGCAGCTACAGTTTCGCAAGCCTGATCATTTCCTTGAAAGACTGGAAACGCTCATTTGTTTCTTACTCACTCACTCATTTGGTCAGTGTAGCTGAGGGGCTGAGTAAAATGGAAAACACATTGATAACAGGCCAGCTAATGCTTTAGCAGATTCATACAGACTATGAAACATCACTGTAAATAAATACAGACTATCAAACACTGGAATAACTTGCCAAGCTTTTGACACTGAATAGGTTTTGTGTTTGTCTATTGAAGTTATTTCACTTGTGATTGAACAGGGCCATGGCCATGTGTTAAGTAACCAGTTAAAATAACGAAAACACATGGTTAGACAAAGATTTTAAAAGATGTACATTTTCAACCTGCTTCCAGATCCTCATTTCCGTAGCTGGTAATAAGGCTCTTTCAAGCACTTTAAGTCAAAAGCAACTTGAATGCTAATACCTTACATTTATAGAGGATATACAGACTGCACAAAAAGCCTTTAAATATCATGTTTATCACTCAACTTGCTACTCATAGAAAGCATATGTTACAGCTGATGATGTTTAACAAAGTAATTGATTATAACTGACAGCCCTGCTTTTAATATCTAAAGACAATACATTTTCTTGTTTTCCCTCATCACAATATGCATAAGCAGCTTAGCTTCTTTTGTGGTAGAGGGCCGTGCACATCAGTCGGTCTCTTACAGTCACAAATGTGAAATGCCACTGCAGAATGACCCGATGTGAGCAAAAAATATGAACTGTTTTCATCAAAAGAGATGGATATGAACACCTTTGGTTAAACAAAGATGTAGTGGAGGGGCAGCAGACTTACAACACTTGGGAGCAGTTGAGGGTCCATGCCATACCGAGACTCTGACTTGGGGCTGGACACTGGACTGGTCTAAATGAAATGACGAGAATACAAGAGGAAGCATCAGTATTTATAGTAGGTATGGTGTGATAGTTACAGAACAAATCCTGCAATGAAACAAACGAGTGTAAATTACTGATAAGTCTGACATTAGTCTAAAGAAGGACAGCTATAAACTCTCACCGGCTGGGAGCTGATTCCTTGTGGCGTCATCTGCACTGGACTGCTGACATCAGGGACAGGTTTAAATACACCTGGAACAAAACAGTCCATCATTTCAGAAAGAAAGAAAGACAGAAATAAAAAGCAATCAATCAAAATATTTTATTGTCTGCTAGACTGAAAGAAAACAAACTTTACTCTTCTTTGGCATTAGCATCTAAAACATTACAGAATTTACACACATAAAATTAAAAACATTTTAAGGAAACATTATTAACAGCCGTTTACATTTATGTATTTAGCAGACGCTTTTATCCAAAGCGACTTCCATTCCCTAACTACAGGGGACAGTCTCCCTG
This sequence comes from Brycinus macrolepidotus, assembly GCA_037974445.1. Taxonomy (NCBI): domain Eukaryota; kingdom Metazoa; phylum Chordata; class Actinopteri; order Characiformes; family Alestidae; genus Brycinus; species Brycinus macrolepidotus. Next base: position 5,075,011 of record JBBPCZ010000042.1, on the reverse strand, counting down.
GAGCAACTTGGGCTTAAGGGTTTTGCTCAGGAACCCAGTGCTGGTATGCTGAAGGTGGGATTCGAACCCATGACCTCTTGGTCCAGAGGCAAGTACTGTATCCTACCCACTAGGCCACCACCACCCCAGCCACTGACATGAACATACACCAATCAGCCAAAACGTTAAATATGTCGCTACAGTGGAACCTGTCAAGGGGTGGGAGATATTAAGCAGCAAATGAGCAATCAGTTCTTGACGCTGATGTGTCTTAAGCAGGAAAAATGGCCAAGCGTAAGAATCTGAGCGACTCTGACAAGTCCCGAATTGTGATGGCTAGACGACTGGGTCAGAGCATCACCAAAACTTAAACATTGCTGCAGACCAAGTACGCCCCTACATGGCAACAGTATCCCCTGATGGCAGTGGCCTCTTTTAGCAGCCCGGCCACACTGCAAACATTGCTCAGGAATGGTCTGAGGAACATGGTTCAAGGTGTTTACTTGGCCTTCAAATTCCAAACCAAATGAGCATCTGTGGGATGTGCTGAACAAACTAGTCCAATCCATGGAGGCCCCACCTCTCAACTTGCAAAAGGATCTGCTGCTAATGTCATGATGCCAGATATCACATCACACCTTCAGAGGTCTTGTGGAGTCCGTGTCTTGATTGGCCAGAGCTAATTTGGTGGCATGACAGGGACCTACACAATATAAGGCAGGTGTTTTTAATGTTATGGCTGATTGGTGTATATATGGTCACTGTTCAATATTCAGACATTTCTTTTGTTATTTATTTGCATGTATCCACTGCACAGATTTGCTTCAAATTTACACACAGTGTCTCTTGACTTTGTACTTGAACTAGAACTATATATTCATATAATAAATTGAATATTTCATTTTTTAAACATACCTTTGTCTTTGCTTATGAATGCATACTTTTTTTTATTCACATAAGTACAAAGACAAAAGACATGATGTGTGTAAAGTATGTGTGAAGAGGGTGGATGCACTAGAGTTATCTTAAATAATTATTAACTGGTGAATAATTATAAGCCATCAATGCATGTAGGAACAAATGAATAAAAATCCAAGAAAACTACTTAAATAGGGACTCACAGAGAATGTGAATGTATGTCAAAGTGTGTACGTACCATTACAGTGAGACTGTGAGGGTGACCAGCATGTGGCCGGCTGTAGAGAGCCAAAGTCCACCACCCCGCCTGGCACAGGAGGTGATGGCCATGCACAACCCATGGTAACTGGTCTGTTTTGAGGCGTGCAGCTTGGATGGAGGGGGTGACAGAAAGGAGGAGGAATGCCAGATATTCCATGAGGAGAGCCAGCTTGGTGCATGGTCGTGGTCCAGCTCCTACAGTCTTGCCATGGCTGCTGATGCTGCCCATGGCCATGGTCAGCTTGGTTAGCAACTGGAAGCTCCATTCTCAGACCTGTTTCAGTTCTTCCAAGGCATTCTGCAGAACATACGAAGTCTTAATATTCTTTCTGTGTAAACCCAATGTTTTGGACACTATAAAGAGGCAGAATGATTGGACAGGACAGCAGAATTGTGAAGAGAATGACAAGGACACGACAGGATGCTATAATAGACGATGCTAAACCTGTTTCAGTTCTTCCATGGCATTTTGCAGAACATGTGAAGTTCACCTACATAAACCCAATGTCCTGGACACTATAATGAGGCAGAATGATTGGACAAGACAGCAGAATTGTGAAGACAATGACAAGGACAAGACACGATGCTGCAACAGACAAGGCTAGACCTGTTTCATATGAAGTCTTACTAGTCTTCCTTTGTAAACCCAATGTCCTGGACACTATAAAGAGGCAGAATGATTGAACTGGACATCAGATTTGTGAAAAAAACTGACAAGACAGGATGCTGCAACCGCCAAAGCTAATAAACAATCCATCTTCAGGATCGTGTTGTGCATTTGTCATGTAAGAAAATAAGCAGGAAATGTTATTTTCTTGCAAACTGCATAATCAGCAGGACTCACCTCTGGAGCCGTAAGGGAGATTGATGCTTCATCAGCTGATGCTATGCTAATGCTATTGCAGCATCTTTTTGCCCTTTTGGCTCTAATTTTGGACTTTCTCCCAAACCCTGAACGATATTCTCATCCCAGAGGATCATTCTGAAGCATTGTATCTCATTAAACTGATCAGATACTTTACATTTTAGCTGTATGAAGGGCTGTTAGCTGTTAGCCTCCACTCCAAGCTTCCTCTGTTTACATGCAGCAAGTAGGACGTCATCTAGTGCCTAGCAACAAACCTGGGGGAAAAAGGCAAAAATAAGGACTTTTTTCAAAATGAATGTGTTCTATATGGTTGCGTGCAGTATGAATATTGTACTCTATTCAAAATAATAATAATAACAATAATATAGCAAATTATGTTCATTTAACACGATTCAAGAAGGGCACGTTGACCTGCAGTACCTCGAACCGGCCGCTGGGTGTCACTGTTGTGTAAATAAATAACTGCCCATTGACCGTTGGGCGGGGCTCTGATTGACTTTATTAATACAGGTTTTGACTTTCAAATAGTCGCTCCTTACAAATAAAAAAAAATTAAGATATTAATCTTAGTTACTTCACTTTAATAACTTGTTAGTCTTGCTCTTGCTGGCCCTCTTGTCTTGATCTGTCTTGATACAGTGGCCCCTTACAGCACACAGTGTGAAATTCTTTCTCTACATTTAACCCATTCACCAGTGGTGTAAAGTATTTGAGTAAATGGACTTCGTTACTGTACTTAAGTATTTTTTTGGCTACTTTGTACTTGTA
>JBBPCZ010000042.1:5031218-5042095 GCA_037974445.1 Brycinus macrolepidotus | reverse complement strand
CAGGCAGGAAAGTGGGCGGGGTTTAGAACAACTTTCCCCCCCCCCCCCCCCCCCAAAAAAATGAGTTTTTAATTTTTATATACACATATACACAAAACAGAAGGAGAAAAGTTGCAACTGTAGCAAAAGTAGACAATATTAAAAAAAATAAATAAATACTAATTTTAGTTTTTGGTATGACATTGTAGAATTTTTTGTTTGTGAATGAAGAAGAAAAGCTGCTGTAAATCTATTAAAAATAAGTCTGTTTAACTGTGAAATGAAATGAGCATAATATTTTGCCCAGGACATTTTATCAAACAGCCTATAAATGTTGACACCGCAATGAGGGCGGGATTAAAATTTTCATTGGCATATGGTGCAACCGATAAGAAGAGGCCACTGTTGTAATGGACAGCTGCTTCATCCAATGGAGTGAAGGGAATGTGCGGGCTGCTCGCAGGACAGCGACGGCGGGAATTTTAGGATTGGCATTACAGATTAACCAATGAGAGCTGTGTGCTAGAATGTCAGACATCCGCTTCATCCAATGGGATAAAGGAACTATGTGAGCGCGGAACTTCTATGATTGGCTCTATAGATTTGCCAATGAGAGCTGTGTGCTGGAATGACAGACAGCTGCTTCACCCATTAGAATGAAGGGAATATGCAGCGTTCGAGTTACGTGCAACGGGACAGTGAGGGCAGGACTGACTTCTATGGTTGACACTCCGCTTTAACCAATGACAGCTGTGTGCTGGAATGACAGACAGCTGTATCACCTAATGGGATGAAAGGTATACGCAACTGCTCGGAGTAGCGTGTAACGGGACAGTGGGGGGTGGGACATATATGGCTGACACTACTGGTTGACCAATGAGAGCTGTGTGCTGTAATGACAGCCATCTGTTTCACCCAATTGGGATGAGGGGAATATGGCGCACCTCTCTGGACAGTGAAGGCAGGACTTCTATGACTGACACTAAGTATTACCCAATGGCAGCTCTGTGCTGTAATGACAGACAGCTGCTTCATCCAATGAGCTGCGTGGAATGTGTCCCGGTCTGTGCAGGATCAGGCGGGGGAGCAGTGAAGCAGTCCGGGACGCAGGAGCCGCTCCTGGTGATGGTGAAGATGGCGGATGGGGACAGTGGGAGTGAGCGCGGCGGGAGCAGTGGTGGAGGTGGTGGCGGAGGGGGTGGAAGTGGAAGTGGAGGAGGTTTCCAGCACTTCCAGAGGGATCAGGAGACCCAGGAGCTGGCCTCCAAGCGGCTGGACATCCAGAACAAGCGCTTCTACCTGGACGTGAAGCAGAACTCGAAGGGGCGCTTCATCAAGATCGCGGAGGTCGGGGCCGGGGGCTCCAAGAGCCGGCTGACCCTGTCCATGTCGGTGGCGGCCGAGTTCCGAGACTACCTGGGGGACTTCATCGAGCACTACGCCCAGCTGGGGCCCAGCACGCCGGAGCAGATCGCGCAGTCCTCGGCCGGGGAGGACGGAGCGCCGCGCCGGGCCCTGAAGAGCGAGTTCTTGGTGCGGGAGAACCGAAAATACTACCTCGACCTGAAGGAGAACCAGAGAGGGAGGTTCCTCCGGATCCGCCAGACCGTCAACCGCGGGCCGGGCTTCGGGCTAGGCGGGGGAGGAGGCGGCGTGCCGGGCGGCATGCAGTCCGGACAGACCATCGCTCTCCCGGCTCAGGGGCTCATAGAATTTCGCGACGCCCTGGCCAAGCTGATCGACGACTACGGCGGGGAGGACGAGGAGTTTCTCGGCTTAGGAGGTGGAGGGGGCAGCGGTAGCTGCGGAGGGGGCTACGGAGAGCTCCCCGAGGGCACCTCCATCACGGTGGACTCCAAACGCTTCTTCTTCGACGTGGGCTCCAACAAGTACGGCGTGTTCCTCCGGGTGTCCGAGGTGAAGCCCAGCTACAGGAACTCCATCACCATCCCCTTCAAAGCCTGGAGCAAGTTCGGGGGGGCCTTCTGCCGCTACGCCGAGGAGATGAAGGAGATCCAGGAGAGGCAGAGGGATAAAATGTACGAGAGGAGAAGTGGAGGAGGAGGTGGAGGAATAGGAGGGATAGGAGGTGGAGAAGAGTCGGAGGGAGACGATGTCGACGATGACTGATCAGCTGGTGCTGCTGTTTTTGTTTTGTTTTTGTTTATTTTTGTTTGTTTTTTTGACTCCGCGACAAAACAACAAGAAAAAAAATGTGCATGACGAATCGAACTTTAGTGCGAATAAAGTTGTACGAGTGAGAAACACTGAATAATAATTAAAAAAAGACAGAAAAATGAGTTTTTAAAAAAAGCTAGCTAGCTAGTTAGCATAGCCAGATAAAACGAGATAGAAAGCTGCAGTAGGGACTAGTTGTCTTGGAAGATTAATCGTATTTTGGTTTAAACAAAACAAACAAAAACACAGTTTTGAGAGGCAAAAATTCCCAAAATATTGTTTTGAAAGCAGTGTAGATGAGCTATGCTAGCTAGCTAGCTAAGCTAAAATGAGCTAGCTAGCTGTAGTAGGAACTAGTTGTCTTGGAAGAAGATCCTTATTTTGGTGCAAAAACCATGTTTTAAAATGTTATGGAGACAAAAAAAACACAAAATATTGCTTTTAAAGCCGTATAGTTGAGCTGTGCTAGTTAGCATAGCCAGATAAAATGAGCTAGCTAACTGCAGTAGGGCCTAGTTGTCTTGGAAGATGAATCTTATTTTGGTGCACAAAAACAAAAAATACAGTTTTGAGAGAGAAAAATTCCCAGAATATCGTTTTTAAAAGCAGTATAGGTGAGCTATGCTATGCTAGCTAGCTAGCTTCAGTAGGGCCTAGTTGTCTTGGAAGATGATCCTTATTTTGGTGCAAAAAACATGTTTTAAACGTTATGGAGACAAAAAAAAATCCCAAAATATTGTTTTTAAAAGCAGTGTAGATGAGCTATTTCAGCTAGCTAGCTAAAATGAGTTAGCTAGCTGCAGTAGGGCCTAGTTGTCTTGGAAGATGATCCTTATTTTGGTGCAAAAACCCTGGTTTTAAATGTTATGGAGACAAAAATCCCTTACCCATTAACCCTTTCCCCTTCAAAAAACTGTCCTTAGTGTGCTTATGAACTCAAAATGGGCGTACAGTATTACTTTTTAAATAGATAAAGAGATTATTTAGTGTGCTTGTGGGTGTTAACAGTGAAAAAGGAAAGAAGACCAGCAAACCACATGGATTCCATAGAAGAAAAAAGAAAAGAGGTTATTCAGGAGGCTTGTTCAGCTTATAAAAATGTATATTTATCAGCTTTCGGATCAAAACAACTGAATTTAAGAAAAGGACTCAAGTTGGGCGCGGTTCGAGCCACAGGGCTTGGACATTTTTTTGCATTGTATTTAAAAAAGACCCACATCAAGTGGAGTAATTCAACTAGAATACAAAAAGGTGCTATGAAAATGTCTCACCACCTCCCTTAAGCATCAGCAGAGGTTTATGTTCTCTCCTTTATTCTATTCATGTTTTTTCCTCTTGTCAGGTAAGAACATGTAGGATTTTCCGAGCTTGTCGTAGGGATGAATGTACATACTAAATTATTATTATTGGAGAATGTGCTTACAGAGAGAGAGAGAGAGAGAGAGAGAACGGTGGACGATTTGACAAAGCACACACACAGAGGGGCCTACAAGTTGGCCATAACTGATCCTGGTTCAGAAGATACCGATGCCACTTTGCTCTTAAGTTGCAAAGGTCTAGCATGTTTTAAAGGGAACGACATTGGCCTGTTTCAGACCGGTGCCTTTTCGGAGACCCTCTTTCGAAGCACCGACGGTTCAACATCGGTCTCGGGTTTCGATTGTCCAATTTAGAAGTTTTTAAATCGAATATACAGAGTGCTTTCATGAATTTAACTGGAAAGGAGATGAGATTAAAACTTAAAAACACCCGCCACACGGGTTTAAAGACTTATTTTTAAGAAAAATGATATACAGAAATATATATATAGAAATATATTTATATATAGGAATATAGAATCAGTTATAAATGCTTCCTGAACAGGCTTATTTAAAACAAAAAAATCTCGGATGCAATTATCCGGTGGGATATTTCTTACTGTTTTTTTTTTTTTTTCCTTTTACTATGTTCTTTACGGGCCGGAGAGTCCGTAAGAATAACAGTGAACCGACCATAGAATATAAAAATAGGTGAAAAAAAAATGCTTTAAATTCAGTTTAGTTTGTATCCTGTCTCTCTGCCAGATTAATTTAACATAAGTTAACCCCCTCCCCCCACCACCACCAACACCCCAAAGAAAACGTTCTTTTTCGCCATTTTTATCGCTCGTATCTCAATAATCATGAGATGTTTGATCTCCCAGAACAGCCTATTTACCATCAGTCCACTGCTCTTTTCCATGATCTATTAAAATGCATGCCTGTTACAGTTTACAACCGCCCTCTGTCCATGTATTTTATTTTATTTTATTTTTATTTTTTACCTGTCCTGATTACTGTATGCTCTATTATCAAAAGTTTTATTTTCTCAAGAGAAAAAAAAGGAGCAAGGTGTTACCTACTTTAACAAAATGTGACCTTTTTAAAAAAAAAATTTTAAATTTTTTTAGGTTTTTTGCACATTTGTCACAACTCGATGTGTGAAAACCTTCCTTGATCTGTTTCCTTTTTGTTTTTGTTTTTTTTGGTTGTTTTTGGTTTTAAAGCCCTTGAAACAGCAAAGAGTTTGTCATATTTACCATACCACACACCACCGGGGAGCAATAGCAATTTTCTACTACTTTTAAGAAAAAAAGAAATCTGTTTTGACCTCCGTCTTTTCTGTACCGTGTCCTGTGACAAAGGCAGCTGTTCAGTCCAGATCGTTCTGCTGTACCTAATTCTCCACAGACTTCCTTTCAACAATAAATAAAAATTCTTTGCTGAGGAAATGACTCTCATTTGAGGAGGGGGGGAGGGTAAATAAATAAACGGAGTAATGTGTTGCTTGAGCATGCTGTTTGTGGCACATGTATGGCCATTTCTGTGAAAAATTCTTGCGTTTTTGTAAAAGAGGTGCGGATTTAAGCCTGCAGTCGTGTTAAATGACGCTCCTGCCATTTGTGGGTCACCGTTCAACTGGTCCAGGTCTTCTCGGGGTTAGTGGATTGATGATGTCTCCCGAATTGAGCAATAAATATAACGCATAGGATGACATTTAAATGAGTTGAACTTTTTCTCCAGACTAGAACAGCACAGCTAAACTCTGAACTTTTGACCTTACTTTATTAAAAAAAAAAAATGCAGCACAGCTAAACTCTGAACTTTTGACCTTATTTTATTTAAAAAACAAACATGCAACACAGCTAAACTCTGCACTTATGACCTTATTTTATGCAAAAAACATGTTTTATTATAATAAATACCCACCTCAGAACCTCTGTAATTGTGAATTACGGGATCAAATAGTGATGTGTTCACCCATTTTGATTTTTGACCAAATATACGACAATACTTTCAGGCTTTTGAGTACTATTTAATGTGGATGTGTGGTCTGAATGATGAATGTGTCGTAGCCATAAATATAGGCATTGAAATAAACATGTTTATTATAATAAGTGCCCACTTCAGGACCTCTGTAATTGTGAATTATGGGTTCAAGTAGTGTTCAGTGTTTACACATACAGATTTTTGACCAGATATACAACAATACTTTCAATCCTCTGAGCACTATTTTGCTATTTAATGTGGATATATATAATATATTGATCCCAGTTAAGTTAAAATAATGAAAATTAGCATCAGTGATGGTATTTGTGATATTATTCATCTTCACAGACTCCACAGGCCTAACTCTAGGAAGGTGTTGCCGTTAAGAGCAATCTTTTTTAGCTTCACTGGTTCACAATAAAAATCTCCATTTTTAAAACAAGAGTTTCATTTTTCTATACCATGACCTCTATCAGCAGGATAAATTGTTCAGTAATCCTTTGAGGAACATGACAAAGAGCTCAAGGTCTTAACTTGGCCTCCAAATTTTCCAGATCTCTGATGAAGCATTTGTGGAACAGCCTAGACAAACTAGTCCGATCCATGGAGGCCCCGCCTCACAATTTAAAGGATCTACTGATAACGTCTTGGTTCCAGATATCACAGCACCTTCAGAGGTCGTATGGACTCCATACCTTGATGGATCAGGGCTGTTTCGGTGTCATGAGGGGGACTTATACATTTTTAAACAAGTAGTTTTACTGTTGTGGCTGATTGGTGTACGTCACTGTACATAATAGATAGTAATGCTGAACAAACAAATCTGACTAGGCACACGTTCAACAGGTTGTCAACATAAGAGCGTCTTGCTCAACTCGATCAATCCTGATCGATCTGCTGTAGTTATGATTTCACAACAGCTGCATGTGCTTTATTACAGTGTGGCTTGCAGGAAATTGGGAACAGCAGCCTCAGCATTGCACAATGAGTGGCATCATCATCAGACGGCCAGAGGCTGATGATGAAAGGTTTGATTTACTGCATTCGTGAGTCATCAAGAGTTGAAAGCAGTGCAAGCAGTTTTAGTGTGTGATAAACGTGTTGAGAAAGCAGGCCCAGCATTTTCTCTGCAGCTGTCAGGACTATGTGTGAAGTCAGTGAACTGCATTATGCAATTGACCATGAGGAAGTCTGTATATTTGGTGATGTAATGATTCATCTACTCCCTTGGAAAGTGTGACCGCAAGAAGACATGCAATTTCTCTTTTAAATGATGAGGACAACCCACTAAGACCGGAAAGCTCCGGGCAAACTTGGAAAGCACTGTGAAAACAAATCATACAATTAAAGGAACACAGATAGTCATCAGTGACTAAACTGAACTGTATCAGCGGTGCCAAGTGTTTCAGTTCTAAATCCACAAAGGATTTAACTGGTTTACTCAAACGACAAACCACTGTCTGTGGTGACTGACATATTTGAAAGCTTTCCAACATGAAAGCCACAATTAAGCACGCTCAGCCTGCTCAGTGAGTAAGAGGTTGAAAAACTGATGGCCCAGTGCTGGGTATTTATAAACAAACAAACAAACAAACAAACACTATATGGACAAAAGTATTGGGACACACCATGCTTCCAACTTTGTAGACACAGTTTGGGGAAGGGCCTTTTCTATTTCAGCCAGGCCTTCTCGTCCAACATCAGTGTCTGGCCTCATAAATGCTCTACAGAACGAATGGGCACAAATTCCCACAGAAACTCCAAAAATCTTGTGGAAAGCCTTCCAAGAAGAGTGGAAGCTGTTATAGCTGCAGAGGGGGGACCAACTCCATATTAAAGTCTATGTATTTAAATGCAGTGTCATTAAAGTCCCTGTTGGTGTAATGGTCAGACCTCCCTACATATATAAATACATGTATATGTTTACGATGTATATATATAAAATCATATTCAATATACAAATACATAAGATAATGTATCGTCAAGGATCTCCTTCAAGTCATCTGAGACCAATTGAGGAGAAACTAGGTTGGTCATGGGCCGGTCAGAGGTCACACAGAAGTCAAAATTGTAGCTCTGACACATCATTACATGTGGAGGGAATATAGGCTGGCCCGAGTTCCAGAGAAATACATCAGCGCATCTATCGTCTGATTCTGAATCAATGCATCTTTGACTAATCTCTGCTTCAGCCACAAATATGTTCAAGCAATTGTTGAAGATGACCAAAAATATGTTCTGTAATGTTTAAATCCATTATGTTTTACCCCACTTTAAACTGAGCTCCAAACTAATCAGACCGAATGTGATTTTTCTTTGAAGTTTGTCCGACTATGACAAGCTGTTTTATTTTTTAATCCAGTATGCTGAAATGTGAAATTCTGATATGTCAGAATTCAACTAGTAAGAAGTGTATTTTAGCCTGAAGAATGGTTATATTGCTAGTAAGAACTATTGGGTTTTCCCCAATTTTACTGGTGTGATTTCAAATTTTAAAATTTGGTCATTCAGATTTCACAAGGAAATTCTAATTGTAGCATTGTCAAAAACTAACTTGTTACTTTGCAAATTCAGTTCTTTCATATGAAGAAATGAGTTGAGATGTGTTGGAAGCAGGAAAAAGTGTAAGAATCTAAGTAGCTTCAACAAAATTGGTCAAATTGTGAGGGCTAGTTGACTGGGCCAAAGTATTTCCAAAGTGCCAGATCTGCTGGGGTGTTGCCAGTATTCAGTGGTCAACATCTACCAAAAGTGGCCCAAGGAAGGACAACGGATGAACCGATGACAGGGTCATGGGTGCCCAAGGCTCATTAATGTGAAGTGAAGTGAAAGTGAAAGTGAAATGTGAGTGGGACGCTATGATAGAAAGGTGTCAGGACAGAGTGCATTCCATATATATGGGGCTGAGTAGTTGCAGACTAGTCAGAGTGCCCATGCTTACCTCTGTCCATGGCCAAAAACACCTACAATGGACACGCGAGCATCAGAACTGGAGCATGGAGCAATGGAAGAAGGAGGCCTGGTCTGACGGATCACATTTTCTTTTACAGCACGTTGATGGCCGAGTGTGTGATATACTACGGGAAGAATGCATGCCAGATAATGCGTCCATCCACACTGTAAAAATGTTTAGGAATGGTTTGAGAAACATGACATGAGTTCAAGGTGTTGAGCTCTAAATTCTTCAGATCTTAATCTAATCAAGCATCTGTGGGATGTGCTAGACAGTTCCGATCCATGGAGGCCCAAAGTTCCAGTATTTAGCTAAATATCGTTGACATTCAAATGCAAGAGACCACAGTTTATTATCCACACAGAAACTCAATGGCCTGTGTAATCTCCCCTTCTGAGATGCTTCTACATTCAAAGGAGAATTCACACACACACACAGAAAGCATCCCATCTCCACTACAGAGAGCCTACAGGGGAGAGGACAGTTCAAGGGCATGTAATACCGTGCCGGGCAGCATGCCAGTGGCAGAGGAGATTATTTCACATGCTGTGGCCTCCTGCCGAGATAAGGATAAGATATGAACTGACCAGCACAGCTGTCACTTATTCGTTGATTTAGATACAGACCCAGAGGTTCATACTGTACAGCGGCTCAGAGACAGCCACTCTGCAGTTGTGCTGGTCCTGATCCAGGATCAGCTTTCATCAACCCAGAGAACATTATCAAGCCTTCGGGGCATTTTGCTAATGAGCCTGTGGCTCATATTAGTGCTAATATCCAAACAGATAACAGTCATTTCAGTGGTGCTGAATCAGGTTAGGGTTAAAATGCAACGGCTATCCTAAAGTAAAGCATTCTTCTTGCTAGTAGAGCAGATGATGTAAGGGGTAGTTTATGCTGTTTGGTGTTAGACTGCTTTTTAATTTATTTGAATGTACTACCATGTACTGATGCAAATACTAGAAATATACCCCCCCTCCCCTCATGCACTTGTATATTTTCTGTCATGCACTTAATGCATGATAGTTAAAGCACCTACGCTTTGTATGTGGTACTGTCATGTCATTTTTATTTCAAAAATTAAGTTACTATCTGCTGAATACAAAAGGATTTGCACTTTATTAATGTGTGTCAGTGTGAACACATTGATTAATGTGTGTTCAGGGTAACGGATCCACGTGCATGCATGGAGGAATTTAAGAAAAGACGACCACACAAGTGAAAAAGGTCCATTGTCAGCCGCCGTGTGATCCTTGTGGATGCAAACATGCTTGGCTAGTAAAGCCTGCTCCTGACTCCTGATTGCCTGGGTGTAAAATGTGAGAATCTCGGTGTCAGCAATAAAGAAAGAAAGAAAGGCTGTTCAGTTGGCGGACAGGAGTGAAAGAGCAGGGAGTTTTCCCTGCTGAGTCCCTTCTGTGTATCCCTCCAATTACAGCACATATAAATCTAAAGTCACCCATGGCAACAAGGTCACCAATCCACACTCTGGATCAGAGAGAGAGAGAGGGGGGGGGGGGGAGAGGGGGAGAAAGAGAGAGAGGGAGAGAAAGGAGAGGGAAAGAGAGAGAGAAAGAGGGAGGGATACAGAGGAGAGAGAGGAGATAGAGAAAGAGAGAGACAAATGAGAGAGAGAGAGAGAGAGAGAGTGAAAGAGAGAGAGAGAAAGAGAGGAAGGGGAGCAAGAGAGGGAGAGAGAGAGAGGAGAGAGAGAAAGCAAGAGAAAGAGAGAGGGAGAAAGAGGTAGAGAAAGAGAGAGAGAGAGTTGTGAGTAGTGATGAGAAGCAGGGTGTGCCACAGGGTTTTTTTTGCATGGCACAGAGAGAGAGGGAGAGAGAGTGAGAGTGAGTAGTGAAGAGAAGAGAAGCAGGGGGCGCCAGAGGGGGATTTTTGCATGGCACAGAGAGAGGGAGGGAGAGAGAGAGAGAGAGAGAGAGAGATGAGTGGTGATGAGAAGAGAAGCAGGGGGCGCCAGGATGGCAGAGATCGGACTCCCAGCAGAGGGAGAGAGAGGGAGTCCTCTGTGTGTGCAGGGTTTCCAGTGCTATATTTAGCCTCAGTGTTGCCATGTTGCAATAGGAAGCTAAAGATATGCCCGTGTGTTCACACACACTGACTTACACACGTATAAGACATATAAAGGACATCCAGTCAGTGCTGTCACAAAAAATCACTTTTATTTCAACATACACAAAACACTGTAACTGTATTTCACTAGTTTAATGCATTAATACATACAACACCTGACAAATACAAAAACATCAGATTTCAAAACTGAGTGCGCAATTAATTCAGTAGCTAATTAACTGTTTGTGTTATGGCCGTAGAGAGCTGCTACTTCCAAATTATGATGTGATAAATTGTTGTCATACGGCAAAACAGCTCCTTATATGGACGTTCCCCGGTTTGTGTTGATGCTCGAGGTGTCAGACGTCATGCTGAGCTTTGTTTGGTGTTCCTGTTTCACGTAGAACCAAAGT
>JBBPCZ010000042.1:5017507-5030007 GCA_037974445.1 Brycinus macrolepidotus | reverse complement strand
AAAAACTTTCGGCTCTGGGGTTCTTCCCATGGTCTGAAGCCGGGTGGCCCTTTGAATGGATTACACATGGATTATTCCATAAAATTACTGTTGTAGGTTGATCTTGGCAGTGTTGACATATGCTTTATCGCCTACATAAAATCCTTCTGATGTTCTTTTTGGCTCTGGAGTGTCGACGGTGGAGTGGGCCAACAACTGACGTGGACTTAAAGAATCTCAAAACAGTCTGTGATGCACTCAGATTATATAACGTACATCAAATAATGTTTTATAGAAACTCTTTAATCTTTTTCTCCGCTACTGGCTTTCTTTTTTCGCTGTTGTGAAAGATCATCAAAGAATCCTTAGGTGAGTTTGTGTGTATTTATGTCTATGTGTTTGTGTGTGTGTGTGTGTGTGTGTGTGTGTGTGTGTCTTACCTAGTGTGGTGGGACTGAGAGCCATGACACCATAGTAGGAGAATGGACCTGTTTCGAACTTCATATTTTCATTACCAGCCTCCACTTCTACACGACCCTGTGAAGCATCCACACACACACACACACACACACGATCAATAATAAAAATAATGATAATATACCACTACTACTACTAATTATAATCATCATCATCATCATCATCAATATGTATTCATTTAACCACAGTTTACATACTTAAGGGCATAAATGAAATACAATAAAATAAAGGGTCAATAAAATCTACTTAAGTAAACCTCTTAACACTACATGGCTGTGCAGAGGTAGGAAAAAAACACCCATTCTAAAATTAAGAACATTTTACGTAAACCTCAGTGACCGTATAAAATAAAAAATGAAAAATAAAATGAAACAAAAACGTTGCAACAGTACACATGACTGTGCAGAGACCATGAAAACAGGGAACATTAGAGATGGTTTAAACAGGCTTCAGGGTAAAGACACCAAAAACAAAACAGGCCAAGGGACCAACACAACTCAGTGGAGCAGAACGAGAGATGGACAGATGGACGGGTGGACAGATGGATGGACAGAAAAATGGGTGGATGGACAAAGGACTGTAACTGATTCAGAAGGGGTGTGTGTGTGTGTGTTTGATTCAGTGAGAAAGGAATGTGAGAACTGCAGCATCGACATAGCACAGTTAATCCTTACTGAGACAACATACTGCACGCACACATACACACACACACACACACACACACGCGCGCACAAACAGTATGAATGTGTATGAATGATCTTTGTCTTATTAAAGAAATGACACAAGAACACATATACAAGCACCTCCATAGACTCATCCATCCACTCCTCCATCTATCCTTCCGTCCATCCAATTGGTATGAGCATGTTTGACACAATGAATAACAAAAATGATTTGTAATTTATCAGAGCTGCTTTATCTGAATATGATCAATGTCATAAGAAACATTCTTATCTCTGAACGAGGAAACATCATAAGAGAAGTTCTTTCCTTTAATATCTGTTAATACAGAAAGGTTTTATTCCAAGTCATTTTGGATCACTCCTATTCATCCACTCATGAAATGTTCACACAGTGTGAGAGTCACAGTACAGGGGCTGATAAAGAGGAAAACAGTAGAGTAGAAAGACAGTGGAAGAGTAAGAGGACACACACGAAACCACACACACACACACACACAAAATTTCAAAATCCGTGCCTAATAATTTGTGCATGTGGAATATCTGACAAACTGTCTTTATGAGTAAAGGTGTGTGTGTGTGTGTGTGTGTGTGTGTGTGTGTGTGTGTGAGGTTTCTGGTACGTCCCCTCAGCCTGCATGTGAGCATGTCAACTGCCAATCAGTCTGTAAAGCAAACATCTAACACTAGAAGCACAGGAGCCACAAGAACTGCCTGCACGGGTGTGACCCCTCAGGGAGGGCCTGTGTGTTTTCCTTCTTGTGTTCATAATACAGTCTTCTTTATGAGCACTAAATCAATTATATTACTGTCATAAAAGCGTTAATAGGCCAATAACATCTAAGCCAACTTTAAGATGCAGAATGTCAATCTCTCTTTCTCTCTCTCTCTCTCTCCTTCACGTTCTTCTTTCTCTCTCTCTCTGAATGCCAGTAAAGGTCAGTGTGAGAGGTTATTAAAACTCCTGAGAGGCACTGCTGTGAGCTGCTGCTGCTAAGCTCCTGACGCCTCCACTCGTCTTCCTCGCGTTCCCTCCATCCTCTAGCTCATTCCTCTTTCCTTCCTGCTCATGAAGTGATGTACCCATGCATGCTCCGCCCACAGCAGCAATTTTATTTATTTACCTATAGTATGTATATCCACCTCTCTTACTGAGCCCAGCATTCTGTGTACATAGCACAGTGTATTTAGTACAGAATATTTTCTGGAGAGTTTTATTTAGACTTTCTATTTTATATTGTTCTTGTCTCTGTGTCTCTGTGTGCGTCTGTGCAGTCGTAGCAAAAGCAGTTTCCTCTGGGATCAATACAGTGGTGTTCCTGTCCATGCTCCACCCACAGCAATACTTTTATTGATTTATTTATACATTTTATTCATATCCAACCTCTCTTAATGACCACAGAATTGTGTGCATTTAGCAAAGCAAAGTGTATTTTGTGTGTTGTGTATTTTTTTTTTCCCAGAATATTTTCTGAAGAGTTTTATTTTGACTTTATACTATATTTTATATTGTTCTTGTTTTGTCTCTGTGTGTCTGTGCAGTCGTAGCATAAGCAGTTTCCTCTGGGATCAGTAAAGTTTTCTGATTCTGATTCAGAAGTGACCCTTCTTTGCAAGTCCTGCGAGGATGGAGAAGCTTTACCGAAAGTTTCCAAAATTTCCTTCAAGCCTAATGAGAAACTGTGGTGATCTTTGTTAAATAACGTTTAAGTATCCCGTTGAGTCTGCGACCTTGAGTTTGAGAAAGACGCTATATTAATAAAAATGATAATTATTTAGAGCTAGACTATGTTGGAGTAGGTAACCGAAACTCAGCAGCTTGGAAACATGAAAATTTGCGACTAGCTTGTTGATTAAAAACAAACAAAGAAACAAACAAACACAAAACGACTCGCTATCTATCCAAATGGTTTGATCATTCACACATGCAAAATAATAATCATTTTAAATGAATAACACATTCTAAGTAGAAGTATATAGCACATTATCATACACAAAAGGTCATTCAATGTGCTTTAGAGAAATGGAATACAAAATAAAACAAAACAGAATAAAAAAAATATTAGAAGTAAAAAAAAATACACAGAAAATCAATTAAAGAAAATAAATGAAAGTGCGATAGACGTGCAAATGTTTCATAAAAGTCGTGCACAAGTTTTTGGCAAGGGTTCTATAAAGCTTAGCAACGGTTGCTATGCAGGAGCGCAGTGTGGGGAGCTCAGTGCACAAAGCACTTCTTCCATCATGACCTCCTCGCTTTGCATTAGGATTCTCCTCTCACCCGTTCATTAGCTCCTTTCTCCTCGGCTCACACATTTCTGTTATTCATTTTCTCCTTCCTCCCACATTCTCCCTTTCTACTCTCCCGAACCGGCACTTAAACACACACCTGAGGATGAATAACACTGGGAATAAACAGTGATCCAGATAAGTGTTTCAGGAAAGAGGTAATTACAGACAGTTTAGTCCATCTCGGCTCTTTATTCCAGCAGGCTCCCTCATTCAGGGTATCTGCGCATCAGCCAGAGGAAGTATTAAACTCGGCGCAGCCCAAAATAAACAGCGGCTTGGATCAATTTTCTCCTGCTGCTATTTTCGTTTGACTACAAAATGCATTTCTGCTTTTGAAGAGGGCTTTCATAGATGGAGAGCAGCTGCCTGCTTAAAAACAAAGTCTGAAAGAAAACCGGGAGGAGATAAAAAAAAAAAAAAAAGGGGTCCTGAGGGTCTTTTTCACAAAGTTTTAGACACACTTTGAGGATTTCTAAAGAGATGCTACTTCAGATCATCTTCTTTCAGCCACAGAGTATCCATAATAATAATTACTAATCATGAAATGAATGTAAACGACCAGTAACAGGACTTAGACACACACACACACACATATTATCCACATATAATTAACTGCTGATTCATTGAAAAGGTCAAATTTAATCAATATATTTTTTTATTCATGTACTCGTGACGGTCCTACTTCAGAGATCTCCAGGAAAAAAAAGCACATTAATCTTTCATTAAGGTCGCTCTCTCTCCCTGCTCTTAGAAAACAGCAAGCGAGCAAGCTAATTGTCTTCCTGGTCCTTTGGGGGGCCTTTAAGAAAGTCACAGAGGAATGAATAACAGGAATCATACATGCTAATAACCCAGATCCATAAAGGGAATACAATATATATGGACAAAAGTATTGGGATGCCTGACTACTACACCAACTGGGGCTTTAAGGTCAGTGCATTCAAATACATAGACTTTAATACGGAGTTGCGTCCACAACTTTCAGGTAAGGGGCCTAGCCAAAACCCTGAAAAACAGGTCTGTCCCAATACTTTTGTCCATATCGTGCACGTCTTGGTGATTAGAATTACCCAACATATGCAGGTTACTGTACACAGATCAGTATTACTGTACCCCAAAGAGAGATAAGCAGTGATGTAGGCCTATCAGGGCGTCACCTTATAGCTTGACAATGACTTCACCCGCAGAGTAAATGATCAACAGGAGAGCACGGCTTAAGGCGGACATTAATGGCCCTTTGCGCACGAGGACGGATGAATCTGCACGCAAATCACGTACGTATGTGAATCTTCATCGGCCTGCTTAGGTCAGAGCTGTTTACATTTTAACCAGAGCTGTGGTGATGGGTCTTCAGTGCTTTGCAACCTTGTTATTAGCCTGTTGTGGGGTGTCTGGCTCTGGAATGTTTACATGTAAACAGCCCAGCCCCCTCCTCTACTGTCTAAATGGAACGCTCAATCTGTGAGGTCTATAATTTGCCCCCCCCCTCAGCTATGAGCAGACCGCTAACACCACTTAGGGGGAAGGGGGCTTTGTGACTAATGAGTATTTATAGGCCAGTACTGACATAACAATCCCATGGTAGAAACTCTGTGTGTGTTTTCATACATTTTTATGACTTTGGCAAAAAAAGAAAGAAAAAGCAAGGAAGAAAAACAAGGCTAAAGCATTACCAAGGTAAACCGCTTTGACAAAAGCTACACCACATTTTTTTTTTTTTAAATGAAGAGGCAAAAGCGTTCTTTTTAGTGTTTAAGCTTAGACTTAGAAACTTAGAAAGTTTTTGTTTTACATATTGGGCCAACTCTGTCATGAGTGTTCATACAGTTCTCATGGACATGCTTGATCGGATTGAGATCTGGAGAATTTGGAGGTCAAGACAACACCTTGAACTCTTTGTCATGTTCCTCAAACCACTCCTGAACAACGTTTGCAGTGTGGCAGGACACAATACCCTACTGAAAAGAGTACTGTGCCATGAAGGGGTTTACTTGGTCCACAACAGTGTTTAGGCAGGAGGTCCATTTTAATGTCAAAATGAATGCAGCATCCAAGGTTTCCCAGCAGAACATTGCCCAGAGCATCACACTGCCTCTGCCGGATTGTTTTCTTCTCATAGTGCATCCTGCTGACTCCAGATAAACGATGCACACAAACATGGCCATCCACATGATGTAAAAGAAAACATGATTCATCAGATCAGGCCAATTTTTCCTCTTGCTTCGGGATCCAGTTCTGATGCTCAGCTGGTGGCCTAGTGGTTAGGTTGTTGCCCCTGCGAACTGGAGGTCGTGGGTTCAAATCCCTGGACTGCTAGTATCATCACTGAGGTAACCTTGAGCAAGGTACCGTCCCCACAGACTGCACCCCGGGTGCCCCTCGTTGGTGGCAGCCCCCTGCTTCACTTGGTGAAGGGGTTAAATGCAGAGAAGGAATTTCACATTGTTCACACTGTGTGCTATGGTGTGTTCACGTGTGACTATAAGGGGCCACTTTACTTTATGTGCACATTGTAAGCCCCCTCAGTGTGTTCTGACACCTTTCTATAACAGCCAGCACAAACTTTTTCAGTACTACAGTAACTCTTCTATAGGACTGGACCAGACTTCGCTCCCCACATGCATCTGTGAGCCTTGGGCACTGATGACCCTTTTGCTGGTTCACTGGTTGTTCTTCCTTGGACCACTTTCGGTAGGTACTGACCACTGCAAACTGGGAAGACCCTACAAGACCTGTTGTTTTGGAGATGTTCTGAGTCTAACCATCACAATATTTCCCTTGTTAAAGTCACTCAGGTCCTGTGTGTGTATATACACACACACACACACACACACACACACACACACACACACACACACACACGACTTATTATATTACAGAGAGAGAGAGAGAGAGAGAGAGAAAGAGAGAGAGTTGAAGACAGACAACGGATTTACCTTCAGCTGAAAGCTCATGTTTAAACCAAGGACACACACACACCAACACACACCCATAAATAGAAGCCCCTAAGTAACCCCTCCAAGCTGACCAGTCTTAATGCTTCATGAGGTTAGTTTCTGTAAAAAGATCTTTGCAAAATTATCCCTTTCAGGACCTTCTAAAATGGTAAATTTACACGATATAGAAAAGTGGTCCTAACATCAGTATAATTGTCAGGTCCCTGGTCAGCGGCCGCTAGAGGCCGCTCTTTCTGTTTTGTTTATCAAACTCTTATTTTGAAGTAATGTTCTGTGTTTTCATGGTGCTTGAGTCATGTTCTTAGTTACAGATGTTTGGTGTTTGAGTTAAGTGATTCTGTGTTTTGATTTGTTCTTGGTTTAGTTCTGTTTTGTATTTAAGAGCCTTTGTTTCGTGTACTGCTCTCGGTCAACCCTCACGCAACCCTCACCCTACCCGTCCTTGTGTATCTTCTGTTGTATGTATGTTTTGGGCCCTCGTGCCTTCTTTTGTGTTTAGAGTTTGTGTTTTGTTAATAAAACCCAACAAGCGAATCATGCATCTGTGCCTCGCTTCACTACCCTGAGCACCCCCGACGTGACAATAATGTTCAGTTTCAATTTTGGATCATTTCTTAAAGAAACATTTGTCTGCTGCTGCCATTTGCAAACGGTGTAAAAAATGACTGAAAAAAAACCCCATTATGATAAAACAGTGATGATGTGGTTTTAACTTTGCTTGGCATTTGCACAATTCTTTAGTTACAAGAGCATTTATGTTTTCAAGAGCTGGTAACAGAGTGAAGCGTGTGTGTGTGTGTGTGTGTGTGTGTGTGTGTGTATTGTGTTTGTGAGTGCATGTGCAGCATTTTTTGTTAAGAAGAGGAAGAGAAAGAAAGGAAAACATCTTTTTAGCAATCAGTCAAAACTGATGGGGTGGGAGTGCAGAGCCACACAGAGGGATTGATTAGGAAAGCGCAGTAACAGTATCCATGGGAGCACAGCACACTCAAGGAAAGACAATTTGTGATTTATTTATTAGGCTCCAGCTTCTGCTCAGCTAGACCACAGCTGTTCTGCACCTACTGGGGGGCATTTAACAGCGGAAATGCCCCCAGACTCTGCCCAGGCAGTCTGGGACTCGCTAAGAGAGGGCACACATTTTCTGCATGCTCAAACAGAGTCCTGAGGCTTGTACCATGACACTCCCTGCTGATCATTTTGCCTTCTGTGCAGTTAAAGATAGTTAGGTTGAAAAGCGTTTACCAAGGATCCCCCTTACCCTCATTACAGTTGATCAGCAAATGCAAGGGGCAGTGCTTAAATCTAGCTATTTACTTTTGCACAGCAGCTTTGAGGCTAAGGTAGCCATCAAGCAATGGAAGTTTATAACCACCAACTCAATTTTATCTCAAATACACTTGCTTATATTGTTTCTGACACTGTATTTAATTCATTTCATTAAAATAGACAAAATACAGTGTGGGAAAAAAATGTTATTTAATACTTCTCCACTGCACATATTTACTTAACAATCACATTTTGATTTACATGTACCTATAAATATAAACCAAAAATTATGTATATCTTTGTATACCAGCATGTTTCAAAAACTAAACTAATAGAGGAAAAGTACTTAGACACTATATTAAAAATGTGTAAAAAGGTTACATAAAATTAAATCCTATTCTAGATATTAATGCTGCAAAAATGCAAAGGCAAATCATTATATAAGATACTGTCATTAGTTGGGAATATCTCATCAAGTAGCATTCATAGTAAAGGTGCTCTCCTAAAGTTATTAGGGACAATGTTATTAAACAACGCTCTACTGGACAAAGGTACAGAGCCTTAAACAGCACAGTGCTGATGATTACATCCTGTAATAAAATCTAACGATAAGGAAAGTAAGAGAGAAGACAGCAGTCCCTTGAAGGACGACCTACAAGCAGTAGGAGCAACACCTATACAGTCTTGTTCCGCAAAACACCTCTGCTAAAAAAGAAGGATGTAAATAATTCCAAACGCTTTGGCAATAATTTGGAGAATCATATTTGGAGAGTGTATGAAGCCAAGAATCCAATATTCATAGTGAAGTATACAGGTGGAAATATGGGAATGCTTCTCTGCATACAGGTACACTACCCAATATCCAAGGAAAATGAGTGGAGTGATCAGGTACAGGAGATATTGGAGCACTTAAAGTCATCAATCAAGCAACTGAATCTGGGGAAAAGATGGATGTTTCCCCAAGAATGACCTCAAACATACAGACAAAATAACTCAAGGTGGTGCTTACATGGCCTCGCCAGTTTTCTGGCTTCCCACTGAACATTTATGGAGGATTTTAAAATTTTAAGCCCATAAAAAGGACCTATGTAACCATGAAAAACTGAAGAGGGTTTGCCAGGATCAATGGGCCCAACTTGAATCACAATCAAAATGCTGTAATTGCCTCCAGTGGCTTTGCAACAAAGTGCTACTATTATTCATCTGTGGTGTCTGAATACTTTCTTTAAACCACATTATGGTTGGTAAAGAGATGGTCGGTGCTGTATTGGCAGGATTTCTAGTTCTGTGGTGACGGGTGAGTACTTAACTGGTTGAATTACTGAGGAGAAATCTGCATAAGAGCTGGTGCTGCACCAGAGTGATGAAACGTCTGAAACCCAAGCTCACTCACAGTCTCTATTCCTGGGGTGAGCCTGAGCTGAGAATCGCTGAAACGGATCTTGAATCACTGAATAAAACAACATTATTATATACACCAACCATAAGGGTGGTTGTACAGTTTAAGGGTCAAAAGTGAAGAGCCCCCCCCCATTGAAACTTGAACTTCAGTCCTCCTTCTGCTAGAAAATCCGCTGATTAAGCAAATAGTCTTTGCTCTGACTGCTGAGTCACAGTGTAATATTAACCCTGCTATCTAGCTCCAGGCAGGACCTGCTTTCTTAACCCACTTGCTCAGGGTGACCTGTTGACTAATTGGCTCCAAAAGCTTTTCAAACGTTATAGTGACAGTCATCTGGCAGACTGAATGGTTCTTGTCTTGGATGTCCACTCTAGGAAAAATCTTCAATTGGAATCTTCACATATGTTAACTTTAAGAAGGCACATCTCATTCATAAAAATGGGTCCCTTAAAGAATCATCAGACTCTTCAGGGAACTAATATCTTTATGCGACACAGGTTTATCCTGAGGTTTAAGTGTCTGAATTAATTAATCCATGCATTTTTGCTGCTTTATATTTTCCAGGTGGATGTCTGTAATACTTTTTTACAGGTCGCCTTAGTCATAAATCCTGTGCATCCATATTTTTTCTTCAAACCCAGAAGTCTGCATCACACATGGTCATACATCACTGTGCAAAAGTCTTAGGCGCCTGTGCAAATTAAATCAATTTTTCTCAGCATGTGATAAAGTGTCTTTATTCTAGTTAAGTTAACATTAGAATAAATGCAAACAAACAAGAAAGCAGGAAAAAGTATAAGACTAGTTTTGTTTTGTTGATATTCTATGAGCTGGTAAACAGAACACAGGTTCGGTTCCAGATTTCTCCTCGGTTCCTCCAGCCGTTGTTTGGATTTGTGAAACTCCATCAGCAGCTCCTGATTTAATTTAATGAAGGACTGATTGAGTCAGACCAGGTTTCTGATGAAACTACAAGTAATACTGAACTTCCACAAGGAACACACTGATATACTGAACATAAAATCACTATTTACTGTAGAATGTTATTTGTATTTATTTATTTTAATTTTATTTAGTATATTTAGTTAAGTAAATGGCTGTTATTTCTGGAAAAAAAGTTGATATTGTATTGTGTCAATTGCACATATAAACTTACACTCAATATTTTTAGCTGCCATCGACCTAATCAACTCGGAGGATCTCTTTCCTCTTCTGCTAATGCTCTCCCAGTGTAGAGAGGATGGAGATGAAGATCTACCACGCAGGCCAAGTAAATGACTGAGAGATCCATCCAAAGTATCTACTGTTCATATAGTGTCCAGTATGGATATGCATGCTAATACAGCGAGTAGCAGAGGTTAAACACCTCCTCTCCTGATGCAAGATGACATCTGCCTGGAAAATCATGGATGTGTACTCGGCTGGGACTAAAATTACGAGACCACCGGTGAGTTTGGTAAGAAAACAGAAGGTCATTCAGCCTGTAATTTTCTCAAGGGAGGAGGGAGAAGAGTAAATAACCCCAGGACTCCGCTGCAAATTTAATCCTGTCCAAACTGGATTATAGTCCATTTTTCATGTTTTCACAAATGATACACTATAATATATAATATAGAGTTTAAACATTTAAGGGCCACATGGTGTTTCAGTTCTTCTGTGCTGGTTACATCTAGTCACTGTACAAGAATCACTCACTTATTTTCTATGATAAAATGACGGCTACTTTACTTGGAAGCTTGTGGCACACATGGGTCCAGGTGTTTGCAGAACTGCTATTCACAGAGTCTCTGCCAAATCAGAAGCTCTGATCCGTTCGAAGAGATTTCACGAGTCACGAAGGATTAGGTAAGAAATAGATAAGGGCAGTGTGTGTGTGTGTGTGTGTGTGTGTGTGTGTGTGTGTGTGTGGGTTGCTACCTGAAGTATGAGGACGAAGTAGTCGACAGCTTTGCCTCGCTGGTAGATGTAGTGCTGGGGCGCCCGCTTGTCGTTCTCATTGAATTTGATGTCCTGGATCACATCTGGGTGCTTCAAGATCCTCAACAGAATCTTCTCAGAGATCTGAGACTGGTTGAACAAACTCACCTCTGGAAAAAAAAGAAAGAGAGAGTGTGTGAAAGAGACAAATGAGAGAGAAAAAAGACAGAGCAAGTGGAAAAGAGGAAGAGACAAAGAGAAAATAAGAAAATTAATAGTGGATGAATGCATGCATTGGCTGAGATTCATTAAAAAAAACACACACACACACATGAAAAGAGTCGTGCAGTTTTAAGCGAGCGCATTTCTGTTTCGTGAGATAGGGCTTTTCTATACACTCTTTGCTCAGAGATGCTGACCTCACTCTCCTGACCTACTCCAGACCACAGAGTCTTTAACCAACATTGCCTGCCTCCTGCCTGCGCCAGTCCACTTTACTCAGCACCATGACTCCATCTAACAGACGGCTTGTTACTGCCAGCAGCCCACTATCCATCTAAAGCTCAGCAGGGGACAGCGCTGCATGTGGCCTCATAAGCAACGGCCACAAATACCACAGTGCTGCTATAGCACCGTAATGTCCCCTGGAAACTCCTTTTTCCCCCCAGGTGCTTTGGCCAAAACACAGCATATCGTCGCTGTTGGAACCAAACCTTGTGTCTCCAAAATGGTAACTTTGGCACCGTGGTAACTAAAGGAAAAAAACCTCTTAACTTATAATGGAAATAGTGTTGAGACCATTTCTACTGGTCTAAAACTATTGGATGAATATAAACAATTAGATGAATTTCATGCATACATATAATGGACAACAAAAATGGAGTTACAAGGTTTAGTTCTGACAGTGACAATTTGTGTCAAGGTCAGAAGTATGTTTTGAAAGGGCCCATATCTAAGAAAATTACATTTAAATAAAAGATTTTGATATACTATGTACACATTGCAAGTCTCACACCCCAATCCACAGAAACTCTACAATAGCCCATATTGAACTATCATGGTAACTAAAGCAAAAAACTTCTTAACTTATAATGAAAGTAGTTTTGGACCATTTCTATTGGTCCACTCATGATTAAATTTTCATGCAATATAAATGTACTTTCAATCTATAAAAAAGGAAAAAACAATAACGACGTTTTGTTCTTTGCGTCAAGGTCAATATCTCTCAAAACTACATTTAAATAAAAGACTTTTATCGACTATGTGCACATTGCTGAGAGTGTCACTCCCCAGTCCATAGAGTCAATACACAGAAACAGCCCATTTTACATTGCATTTACATTTATGGTATTTGGCAGACGCCCTTATCCAGAGCGACTTACAATCATTAGTTACAGGGACAGTCCCCCTGGAGACACTGAGGGTTAAGTGTCTTGCTGAAGGCCACAACGGTAGAAAGTGGGGGGTTTGAACCTGCAACTTTGTGGTCATCAGGGTCACAGGCAAGTGTTTTACCCACTAGGCTAC
>JBBPCZ010000042.1:4990856-5001465 GCA_037974445.1 Brycinus macrolepidotus | reverse complement strand
ACAGCGAAACAACATAGAGAAGCTTAGAGAATTCTACAACAAAATCTAAATGAAAATGTGTAAAACAAAAAGAAAAAA
The DNA here is from genome assembly GCA_037974445.1 of Brycinus macrolepidotus. NCBI lineage: Eukaryota > Metazoa > Chordata > Actinopteri > Characiformes > Alestidae > Brycinus > Brycinus macrolepidotus. Next base: position 5,001,387 of record JBBPCZ010000042.1, on the reverse strand, counting down.
GTAGCTTCCAGGTAACAGTTTTAGCTAGTCTTTAGTGAAGACTGGCATTAGTGCCTCAGCTTTGAGGGGCTGATCCTGTTTCTTCTCTCTGTTATTCTCTTCCCTGTTTTGGAGAAGATTCTCTCTGAGGGTCTTCACGTGTGTAAGACGTGAGTAAACTGAAACCCTGGTCTCCCACCAGCTTGGTGGGTCTGCATTTCAAGGCTCTTCAGAATAAGATCTCACTTCCAGTACTGCATCTGCTGAGGGATTCCTTCTTGTCGTGTCTCCAGTTGCTCATTCTTCAGAGAACCTCCAAGCAGCAGATGCTTGTGGTTCCTCTTGTTCGTCCTCTGTTCCCTCTTCTCCCTCTTGGCCTCCTGGCAGTGGAGCTGGATGGCTGTATCTCACTGCTGTTGCTGCACTGATTCTCTGAAGAGCTTCATCAACCTCTCTGTACTCATTAAAGACCAGTCTTTTGAAGCATGGTGGTTTCTGAGAGAACACTGTTGTATTCTACTCTGTGGAACTATTTGTCCATGTATGCACAAAGAGCGACCACTAACTCTTCACTTTCCCTGTGGTCACTCTGGTCTGGTGCTCACTCTTTGCAGACCCTTACACAGGATCAGGGTTTAGGAAGCTGTAACATAATGAGTAAAATGAGTAAACAATAATTGTTAATATTATGCTTTGTTTTATATATTAATTCCATTCATGTTTAATCTGCTTCTCATACCAATAATGCAACAAGAACTAATGAAAATGATAATAATTGAATAATAATAACAATAGGAATAATAATAAAGTGATAATATTTGTACACTGCACCTGTCTGCACTGATCTCCACTGTGACCTGTTCAAATGGCTCCAGAACAGTTCACGCCTCCTGCAGCTCCTCTCATTGCTCTCCTGTTTGAGCCTCAGCTCAGGCGTGGGTAGATCTGAGCTTCTCAGTGGCTGTTGTGCTCCTGTGGAAGAATTCCACTCTCACCTTCACTTTGTCCACAGTGGGCTTCATCACCTTCAGAGCATCTCTTACAAACAGGTTAACTGTGTGATCCAGACAGGAGTGGTGGGTCCATTTCAGGATTTTAATTGCTTTAGTTATGTGAGCTGCATTGTCACTCACACAGCAAACCACTTTGTTTTCCACGTCCCACTCTTTTAGCACTTTGAGCAGCTCCTCTGCTAAGTTCTCAGAAGTGTGTCTGTCACTGAACTCTAAACAATCCAGAAGACACGACACCTCCGTGTAATTTTCAACAAAGTGGTATGTAACTGACATGTAGGATGTGGTGGGTCGGGATGTCCATGGAAACTGCTGGGCTTTTAAACTGTCTCTTGCAGTGAAGTATGTTTTCTGTCATATAGGCTTGGGATAATTTTGTGGGAGAGAGTTTTCCTCCTTGGAATTACATACATTGGATTGAGAGCATGAGTAAAGCTTCTGAATCCTGAAAATGGTTGGAAATCACATGCAACCATTTGTAGGAAATTTAGCTTATAATTGATTCTCCACCAGATAAATATGTAGGATTCACCATTATATTTATCAATTAATTAATTAAGAGACTTATACCAAAGCAAGGTTATTTAAATAATTCCCTGAATTACTCGTCCAGCGAAGTAATTCAATAGGAATACATTAATTAACTTTATCAGCTCTTCTTAATTGCGCAGTTAACAAGAACTTTGCTTAGATAGGGGAATTAGTTGGGTAAATTTTGATTAATTAAGAGCATAGGTGCGTATCAGCAGAGAAGTGATTTCATCCGTTTGAACAAGAAAGAGATCACTGATCACAATAAACAACCTTTATTACTACACACTACGAACACAAACACACTAAACACACACAAAGTAAACCTGAGAAATGGTGAAAAGAAATAACGACTGATATGGTGTTATGGGGTGAAAAAGAGGATTAACTGAGGTATTTCAATTGTCCCTGAGCAGCGAGTGTGATGAAACAAGGAACACAACCCAGTGCAACAGCAGGTATTACGTTAACCAGCATATGATCACCCTTGCACCAAAATTATCAAATAACAGAGAAACATTACATGCTTGCTGGTTCAGGGAAAATTTGTAGTCTCAGCGGGACGAGGTAGAATTTCAGCCGTGGACCTGGTAGCCTCGGCGGTGATGAACCTGGGAGCCCAGCGGAGACACCTCCTTGTAGATGACGTGGAGAGTCGGCTGTTGGTCTCGGAGTTTTCAGCGGTAATGAAGGAGGGTTGAATCTGGAAGTGGTTCTGGGCGTAGTGGCGAGTTCGTTCTGGACCCGAAGCTCAGCCGTTTATCTTGGAAGCTTGTAGACGCAGGGAGGAGCTCACCTCGGCTCGACTTGTTGATCTTGGAGAGCGGAGAAGTAGGTGGAAGATCTTGCAAAGCTCGACTCAAGTTCGTTTCAAATGTCTCAGCTTATATTGCAAAAAGGGGGTTGAGGATGTTGCCCCCACCGTATCGCAGCTGGCCAATCAGCAGAGAGCCTTTTGGCGCCAGAGAAACCAGAGGGGAGGAGGTCTTTATGACTCCCCTTCAAAGTGTGAAAAACTTATCTTTAGCAGGATGAATCCCATAACTTTTGCACAATCCATAATTGTGTATTGAAACTTGCAGCGTTGCGATGGTGATGATTAGAGCTTTCTGATGATACCGATATACTATCCAACTATGGCTTAACTTACAAATACATGTCTAATTTACCACAATTATTCCGAAATACTTTCAAATGAGTGAACACATTATCGAGATGATTCTTGTTAGTAATCAAAATCCATTCTGACTTGTATAGATGCTTTTAAACTTCAGTTTGGTGAAAATCAAAGAATCCTTTGATTCTTTGTCCCTAAGTCTTAGCAAAGGCTGCTTTTGTCCTTCAGTCCACGTGACTGCGAGTAAAGGGGGGTCGATCCCACACTCCTTCCATGCCGGCGTCTGGGCATATCAAACTTTCATAACTTGTCATACCACCACACACAAGTTTTTAAGTGAAATGGGTATTACAAACATTGTTAGTTTTAGTTTCCGATCAAAACGAGACCAAACACCAGTATCTTCTTTCCGAGAGTTCCACAGATATGGATTTTCACATATAAACATGCATACAAGAATTCTGTTAAGAGAAATTAATGACTAAATAAAGAAAATTAACTTTGGGATTACACCATAAGAGAGTTATTTACTAAATACCTTTAATATTTAGGATATGAGTATTTTAACACAACAAGGAATACATTTTTTCCAAGGGTCTCTGCTGAGGAATTCAGAGGGGATTCTGAGGGGTTCAGGTTGGGGTCAGTCTGAATAGCTGCATTATCTGATTTTATTACACCTTGGGGGGAAAAGCCAGTTGGGGTTATCACAAGGTTTATCACAAGAGAGAGACAGTAAAATATGCCAGATCACCCCGCTTCCTGGGGCGAAGGAAAAAAAAAAGGTCTTTACTAAATCCTGAGGTCCCAAGGATTTTGGATCCTACACATTTTAGCCAATTCCTCATCAGTTGTGTTCTGTTTACTTGGGTCACAGCCTTTTGCACAAACTGTCTCAGAGCTGTGGCTTGTAGATCTAGGTGGTTGTGGTGCTGTACTAGATGATACTGTAGACGCTGCAGCAGCAGCAACAGTTACAGTAGAAAAACTGACACTTTCTTTAGTAGCAGGTTCACTTGCTTGTCTGTTTTTTTCCTACTGCACTGATGGATGTACAGTTCTAATGTCCCTGTGCAGGTTATTTGTAGAGCCTGTTCCATATGAGATTTTAACCTTGCATACTCTACACTCTGCCTTTGTATCATCGATGTAATTGTAATGCATCAAAGTTTTACTGCGTTTCCTGAGGTCACTCATTTTGTCACTTTTCCAGCGTGTTGTCTCTGTAGCGGCTGTTCTCGTTCTCTCTCTCTCTCTCTCAGTCTCTCTTAGTCTCTCTCTCTTAGTCTCTTTCTTAGACTCTCTCTTAATCTATCTGTCTCTCTTCCTCTCTCTCTTTCAGTTTCTCAGTCTCTCTCTTTCAGTTTCTCAGTCTCTCTCAGTCTCTCTGTTAGTCTTTCTCTCTCTTAGACTTTCTCTTAGTCTCACTCTCCCAGTCTCTCTCTCTCAGTGTCTCTCTCAGTTGATTATCAGAATAGCTTTTTTATACATCTGAAGGCTGGACAGAACGACAACCTCTTGAATGAAAACAGTACGCAATATAACCGTAAACCAAGCTACTTTAATCTTTAGACTACATTTTTTATTGCTTTGTAATGGAAAGTACCCACAGTCCCAGATCTGACATCATCATGATGTCCCAGCCTTGGATTTTTCTACAGGGGGCAAAAAAACCCCTGAGTACAGGGCTGGGGTGAAAGTAAAAAAAAAAACCTGATTGCTGATTGAGATAAGACAAAAAATAAGCTGAGTGCATTGATTACTGAAGAACATATACTTGGAAATAAAAAATATAAAAATAAATAAATAAACTGCTGAAACTGAACCTCACTTTTGGAGAGAGGCCGCGCGGTGCACTCTGGGAGCAGTCGGTCGATTCAAGATGGCTGCGAGCAGGAGGTTGCACAAGGTAGTGTCTCTTAATTTGCTTTTTAAAGGTTTTTTTATGGTTCAGAGAGGGGTGGAAATGTCTCTTGGTGGTGCTTTATGTGTCTAACAAATGAAATCAGCCGTCTGTTGCTTCGTTTGGCCGTTTTTCTATGATTTATCCACGTTTGAAGAAGTGTTGAGCCCGAGACGGGCAAGAGTGGGTTTAGAAATGAGGAGAAAAGGGCTGGTTGGAGGGTTTAAGAGGCTTAAAATGCACTCTGTCGTCATTATTAAAGCTCCTCTTGTTGAATATGATGTAAAAGTCTCGAATATGGGCTAAAGTTAGCCTTTTTCCGTGTCTCATCCAGAGATCCCTGTGTAAACGGTGCTGGGCCGAGGAGTCCGTGTCACCCAGTCGTAGTGAACTTGGCACCCCGTGACATTTTGGCTCTTTCTGTGGCTTATAAGGCTTTAGAAGTGTCTATATTCACACAAATCAGACTTTTTACCCCCTTAGTTTGATTTACTATCGATTAAGAGTGCGTATCCATGCTCCAAAGCCATCGCCAGGCTGGTAATCACTCTTAAACAGGGTTAAAATGAATAATCTTTACTGTCATTGATGGATTTACATCTCTAAGAGTCACTGGAAGCAAAAACGTCGAGCCTGTTTACCAAAGTCTACCCAAATCTATAGATTTGGACGTGTTTAGCCTTAGCTGAGGAGGCTACCAGGCTGGCTGACGCCCTTAAAAACGAAAGCACAAGTTAGAAAAAGGTTTCACTTCAGGGATCAGCCACCCACAACTTGAGCTTGATCATTCTTTTCTGAAATCTAATATGCTCTAAGTTGTTGTCCATCCAGTCTGAGACCACCTCTTCACCAATTTTGATGATTTTTAGTAGCTTTGGTCTCCTGAATTGGCCTACATGGAGAACTTTCAGCTCAGCACACACTGTCAAGTGTTGTTCTTATAAGGAGGACACTTCCTCATCTGATAAGAGAGGCTGTAACTGCTCAATTAGATCTTTGTAGTAAAGAAAGGAAATTACCAATCACAAGGTTGTGCTTATAGGGAGTGACTAGATGTCTAGATGCCCTGTTCAACAGTAAATATAAATTTAACATTAAATATAAATATCTTGGCGTGCTCATAGGATTACAGGTCATACGTAACATGCGTGTGTTGTGTGTGTTGTGGAGATGGGTCATCTAAATGAATTAGTTGGCATAGAGTAGTTGAAACTTGTTGGACTAGTTTTTTGGACAAAGGGTACGAGCTACTCTTGTTAGTGGTAATAATTCAGTCAAAACTCTTGTCCGCAATATTCTGTAGGCAGAGATGTGTTCCTCAGACCTGGCATTAACATCTAGCAAATGTACCAGCTCATCACAAACTTTTCTGTCTATTCACCTTCACAGGAGCTTGAAGAAATCCGCAGATCTGGAATGAAAAACTTCCGTAACATTCAAGTTGATGAGTCTAATATATTGACATGGCAGGGCCTCATTGTTCCAGTAAGTGAGTCATTTTTGTCCTTCAAACAAGGTACATGGTCAGATCTTTTACTTGACGGAGAACGATCTGTGTCCGAGTAATGTTGAATTGTTGTCAGTTTCACTTCCAGTATGTATGTGCTGTACCTCTTTGGTGAGAAATGCTGGTTTTCGTGTGCTGTTTTCATTAAAAGGGGCACAATTGTTACTGTCTTGTTTATGTGATTTATGAAGGTCAGCAATTTTTCATTTCTTTCTAGGATAACCCTCCATATGACAAAGGAGCATTCAGGATCGAGATCATCTTCCCTGCAGAATATCCTTTTAAACCCCCAAAGATCACGTTCAAGACGAAGATCTACCACCCCAACATTGACGAGAAAGGACAGGTCTGCCTGCCTGTCATTAGTGCAGAGAACTGGAAACCAGCCACCAAAACTGACCAAGGTGAGCACGGCCACTGCAGATGAGCGGCAAGCCTCAGACCATAATAAGACAACTCTTGAGTTTAGTCTGGTGTAGGGCTGTCACTATTGACTTTATTAGTAATTAATCTATGAACATTTAATAATGTTTTTTTTTTTTTTAATAGCACACAAATGTGCTTGATCTGTATTCATAGCCTTTTATAGATCTCAAAATACTTGACAGGGAAAACTAGGATGTCTGTAAAGGTGCTGTCAACTTATTTTGTCAATCTCTGTGCCTTTAGCTGTAAGTTACCACACTAATGTACGTCTGACTGTCAAATAAAGAACATCGTTGAGATATTTTAGCACTTTTGTGCTTCCTCTGCTGGATTTGAGTGGCAGTGGTTTGCCAGCTGTTTCTCATCACAGCCCAGCCCCTCACAAACCAAAGTCAGTTTAGTTGTGCCTGATTGAATCGCAATGAGTAAGCAAGACAGCATTTAAAACATCCCTGAAATGTGGTTAAACTGTTAAAAATGAGTTGCAGTTCCTGCTTTACAAAATATTAGTCGCACATTTTCACAAAAGTGAAACTGGGCTTTGGAGAGCAGCTTTAGAGCTTCCTCAGCTTTCTCTTTCTGCCTCTCTGTCTCTCTCTCTGTCAGATCTGAGCTGCCATGAAAAGTATGCAAAAATGTCTTACTCCTTTCTTTGTCTAACTTAACCAACAAATGCTCACTGCTTGAATCTTAGCCACTTACTGTTAATGTTAGTGTTAACAGTGCTTGGTATATACTGTTATACTGTCTTTTGAGTTTTTGTTAGCTTTTAACTGCATTTGAGTTATTTTATACAAATATTTAAGAGCAGTTAGATTTTTAATATTTGAAATTGAGTTGACAGCCCCTTTAAAATGACTACATATGTTATAATAACTATAAAAATCATAAGAAAATGAGGCTCTGTTTCTTAGTGAAAGAGAGAGCATTATTATTTTATAAATCATAATTAGTGTTGTTTCAACAAGATCAGTGTCATAAGTCATGACAGCCCTTTTTTTTTTATTTTTACCAACAGGTAAAAAATTTTTAACAACAGGCGGTAAAGTAATAAGACTGAGAACATGTCATGTCATATGGTTGTTGTTTTGTTTATCAGGAAATAAGATGACAGCTTGAACAGCCCAAGAACCCTTTTCATTGACATTAGATTTGATATTTGATGTTATTTTATACGAAGAGCAGGACACGTTTCTGCACATGTACAGCTGTATGCATCGTTGGTGTGTCTTCCTAAAGGTGTGTGTTTGGCTGTTTGTTTTTCAGTAATTCAGTCGCTCATCGCCCTGGTGAATGACCCACAGCCAGAACACCCCCTTAGGGCCGACCTAGCAGAAGAATACTCAAAGGACCGTAAAAAATTCTTTAAGAATGCAGAAGAGTTTACAAAGAAACACGGTGAAAAGCGGCCAGTGGACTAATGATACCTGACAAGTGTGTAGCCCCTCTCCTCCAAACGTAAATTCTCCTCCGCTCCCCTTTGCCGCCTCTTTACCCTTACCTACCCCCTCCCCCTACCCCCCCAATTCCCTACACACGTGTCATTCTAGTTAAGCTGGAGAATTGCACCACAGCTGCAGCCTCCGTTTTAAAGCAGGACTCCGTGTGGATATCTCACCAGTTTCTCTGCCTGGTGTTAGCTTGAGGCCCTTCTACTAACTTTCTACTTGTTTCCTTTTTTTTTTTCCTTTATTTTCAAGTTTAAACATGTCAAAGAAATTGGTTAGGAGAAAAAAACACATAAGACTGGAAAGCTGGTGAAGGAGTTAGAAATTGCATTGGGATATCTCATTATAGATTGCTGTGTGGCCTGTTCTGAGTGAAAATCATCACTGCATTAGTATGCACTTCTTTGATCTGATGTAGAAAGTTTCAGCTTATTCAAAAAAGAAAAATGTGTAATTTATCATGTATATTATAATTATTTTTTTTTTTGAATGTTCCCTGTTCTTATATTTGCGCACCCAAAAAGAAACTGTCTGATGTTTGAAAATGAATGAGGTGATGGAGGTTACACAGCTTGATACTGGAGGAGTGTGGCAGTAATTTTTTTTTTTGTTGTTGTTTTTCATGTTGATCTTTTTACTTTCACTGCGCTTCTTGAGTTGCACTGTATTCTGTGGGACGGCCTCCTCTCCGGCCCTTTAGCAAACCTTGGATTTGCAGATCCACAGATTAGGCTAACAACAAAGGCAGCCTAGACACCAATATTGTTCTCAAAAACTGTTTCACAAATGGAAAAAAAAAAAAAGGAGGATAAAAAATGATCTTTGTGTGAGTGAACATACTTTTATGGTGATTTACTAATTTTAAAAAAACAAAAACACCCTTTATTTTAACATTTCACAGAAATATCTTGTATTTTGTTCCTTGTTTGGATTTAGGGTATAAATGGAAATAGTGCCTCTAGGTGTACAGGTCTATATGTTCCTGAGGCTTAAAACAAACAAAAGATCATTGTTGCTCATTTCTCCTAAAGACAGAATAAAGAGTAGTCGGCAGTAAAGATCTTTCTAGAATATACTCTTGCAGTTGCTTTCATGTATTCAACTATCAGATTTCGAAAAGACTATCATGAGCTACTCGTCTCTTCTCGCACTACTTTAGCGAAGATGTACTTGATTAGTGAAGTAGGTTTTACAGAGGAGGTGTGATTTCGCACTTTTTTGTTAGGAGGCCTGGAAACTCTTGGCTGATAATGTATTAAAAAAAAAACATAGTCACTGGCAACCTGCCCTTCTCAGCCACTTGCACCTTTCATACAATAACATCAGCAGTTTGAGGCTCATTTCATACAGTTTCATAAATTCTTTTACAGTCACTTCACCTATTTTGTGTATTGAAATTAAAGAAACAAAAGAAGACAAGGAAGTGTACAGTCATGAGAATGACGTTATATACAGAGCGGCTGACTCTGATTGGTCACTCTGAGTGTGCTGACTCTCTGATTGGTCAACGATTTCCTAATAAAGCCAGCTAACCAACGAGACTACTTGTATGGGATTCTCCAGTCAAAAACCGCTTTGAATTGTGAAGCCTGAATAGAAGTTAAGCTTGTGCAGCTTGCGGGGGTGAGTAATTCTTTCACCATGAACATTTCAGACATTTATATGCAGAGAGAGACGTCTTCTGAATCTGCAAGGAAAAATGTTAATTTGATTCTGAATAGTCCTAAATAGAAGTTGATTACAACTAAGTGCAAATTGTTAGTACATCCATCCGTTTTTATATATTAAAACGGATGTGGTTGCCAACAAAACAATGAAATTGGGCAGAAAAAGGGAATTGGTACCTAAATGTGAAAGGGAAAGGGAGGTGGACAAGGTTCCTCATTAATATTCTTGAGTATAAGTGAAAGTATCGTTTAAAATAATCAGGACGGTACCAATCCATTAAAATAGCACATGTGACTAGATGTTGGCCATAATGACCAATTCTCAGGCCAGCTGGCATTAGCAACACTGGCAGTCTTTTCAAACTAAAGTGAATCTTTCCATATAAAACCATGAGGTGGCAGCATTTCTGAGAGGCATTGCAGGAGCTCAGGCTATGAACCAGGAGTTGGGAGCTGAGGGTCTGAGTTGATTTTCCTACTGTTACGTCCACCAACCCTGACAATTGATGAGTATCACCTTAACATACAGGAATCCGGAGTTCTCGACCCCTGCTATAAACAGAATTGCTGCCACAACAGAGGCCACTTTTCCAGATGCAGATTAGGACTAAAGAGAATTTCCCAGGAGTGATTCATATTAGCACCGCATATTAGTCCAAGATGCCCATTGTCCAAATGTATCATGCAGTGCTATGATCATTTTGATCTATTATGTTTAGTGCTGAGTAAGATACTGTATATGGACAAAAGTATTGGGACACCTGTTTTTCAGGGTCTGGGCTAGGCCCCCTACTTCCAGTGAGGGGCAACCTTAATGCTTCAGCATATCAAGACATTTTTGACTACGCCATGCTTCCAACTTTGTGCACAAAGCAAGCTCCATAAAGACATGGTTGGATGAGTTTCAGTGTGGAAGAACTTGACTGGCCCGCACAGAGCC
>JBBPCZ010000042.1:4884548-4899491 GCA_037974445.1 Brycinus macrolepidotus | reverse complement strand
CAGAATGAATGGGCACAAATTCCCACAGAAATTCCAAAATCTTGTGGAAAGCCTTCCAAGAAGAGTGGAAGCTGTTACAGCTGCAAAGAGGAGACTAACTCCATATTGAAGTCTATGTATTTGAATGCAACATCATTAAAGTCTCTGTTGTGTAGTGGTCAGGTGCCCCAATACTTATTTGTTGGCTTAATCTCAAGTGGCTCCCTCATTCCCTAGACAGTGCGCTCTGTGGATCCAGTACACTTCTATATATCCAGTGGGGGAGGCCAGCTTTATTTTTTTTCACTTTTTCAGAATCAGAAAACTTTTGTTGATCCCAGAGGAAACAATGCAAACAAACAAGCAAGCATTAAATAATATCAAGATTTATTTTGTTTGTTAAAAGCAAGTGTTGTGAGCTGGTTAGAACAACACAGGTTCAGTTCCAGATTTCACCTCCAGCCTTTGCATGGATTTATGAAACTCCATCAGTAGCTCCTGATTTAATCTAATGAAGGACTGATTGAGCTGAACCAGGTATTTGAGGTATTTGATGAGAACTACAATGTAATACTGGGCTTCCATGAGGAGGTCTGGGAATGATTAAGACAACACAGACATACATAAAATCACTATTTAATGCATGCATTCTCTATATTCAGATTTTAATCTTAGGAATGAAGAGGGATTGAAAAAAAATAGTCTTGTAAAAAAAGAAATTGGTTAATATTTTTATATTTATCCCCCTCCACCACAGATGAAGTAAAAAAAGAGTTTTTGTCCAATATGGGCTGAAATTTCGTGTTAAAATAAAACTGCAGCTGGCTTGTTTACCTCGACCACGTGGCTCTGGTGACGTCAACGGCTCCCGTCGCCGTCAAAAATAAATAAAATTAAATAATAAATAAATAAATACAATTATTAAAAATTAAAAAATGATACAATAGCCTATAAAAATATCCAAAAACAAAAAAAGTTTAATAAAAAATATTTTTCCGTTCGTCCGTTCATGAGGTCTGTCTCATTGGTTCTTTGGCAGGGCTTCGGAGCAGCCGATTGGCTACGGAAAGGCTTTGCTGATTCTAATTGGCTGAGATGCCAGTGAGGGGCGTGGCCTCGAGTTCTCCTGTGCTGATGAGGCTGGTTTTATCAAAACAAACGAGCTAAAAAACACAACCTGGATCAGATCGAGGAGCTGCTGCAGAGCCTGTGTCTGCTTTTCCACCGTGGGAATGAATTAAACTGCATCTTCTTGTTCGAGCTCGACTGCTTTACGTGCTCAAACATACTGAATGAGGCTTCTGGGCTGCTAAATTTACACATTTCTGGCTTCCATTTTGGAGACTACGCAGCTCTCTCTAAAAGGCTTATTTATCAGGCTATGAGCTGTTTAGACCTATTTTCTGAAGCTGTTGGAAGTCCAGGCTGGACGATTTTGAGTTTGCATCCAGAGAGTGAATGAAAAAATAGAAAAAAACCTGAATGAAGAGGGATTGTTCTAATGCAAGTGAGAGGGGAGACCACATCACATCTCCTGCAGCAGCATCAACATCCTCAGCATCAGCACCAGCCTGCATCTGGACCTCATTGTAGCTGCATCATTATCATTTTCCCATTGAAAAAAAAACAACATATATATCAGTAGAGTGGGTGCTGGATGGGTAGGAGCATGATAAGAAACTGAACACACGTATATAGAGACAAAGTCGTGACCCATGCAGGGACCTGGGAGCTCCTGAATGAGAAGATCCCTGCTGTTGGAGGGGAAAACAGTTCCTCCACTCTCTCCAATAAAGGTAAGGGGTTCACTATTTCAGCCCAACAATTAGGATTAGGTGCATGATTCACATGTCTTCACTTGTGTGCATGCATGACAAGCATCATGTCTTGTCTAGTCCACCCTATTACTTCTCTATTGACAACTTATTGTATGTTGTAATATGGTAAATTGTACTGAAAGTGGCTCGAGGCAAGTGAAACACGACCCAGTTGCTGTTTTGCATCTTGTTGTCTGTATAAACACTGAGTGTGTGATAAGGTGGTGTGATGGGCAGAAAGTGTGTTATGAAAGGAGGCTGCAGAATGAAAACATATGACATCATCAGGACGGTGGTGGCGACGAGACGAGCTTCCTTATTAAGAAGAAGTAGGGGGGAAAAAAAAGAAAAACATCCTTATTTAGCCTTCAAATTATTCAGTCCATTCACAGCTTCGCAGCCAGTGTCACAGGAGAATTGATGTGTGGGTAGAAGTAGCATTGATAATAATCATCATCATCATCATCATCATAATAACCATGGTTTTTATTATTAATGTTATTATTATGCACCCATATCTTATATTCTGTATTATATTCTTGTTATGTATTACAAATCATACACCAGTGCACCCAAAGATGACACACTGACATTGACAACAACAGTGTCCTGCATGGAAGTTGCACAGCCTTAGCCAGCACTGGTTGTGATAACGTGGCAAAAAAAAAAAAAAAAAAAGAAAATCTGTTGTTTTTCTCAAGAATGTACCGCAGGGTGGTTTTTTTCGTGACCACAGTGTATTTTAGACCGTCTTCCTCACTTATTATTTATTAGGTGTAGCAGATGCTGTCTGACGCATAGAGATGAGGGGCTGTGTTTTTTTGTTTGTTTGTTTGTTTGTTTTTTTTGCACAGTTCTGTTGTTTGTATTTCCTCTGGCACACAATGAGAGGTTAATAATAATAATAATAATAATAATAAAATAGCATTAAGTTCTTCATTCTGTGTCCATATAGACCATATTGACCTGACATGTGTTTTTTGTGTGTGTGTGTGTGTGTGTGTGTGTGTGTGTCTTGGTGGTGGGGGTGTGCTTAAGTGTGCTTTATTCATAAGACTGAACAATATTCATCATTTTAGCATGAAGTGTGTATTTTTAAAGTGAAATGACATCATTTTATATAAGACTGATCGAAGTATTAACCATTGTTTTGACAGGACAGGAGAAAAATATTATTATTATCATTATTATTATTATTATTATTATCGTGATAAACTCAAATTGTAGCCACTTGTTATGCATGTACTTAAGTCCTTTATTCATAAACCTGAACGATATTAATCATTTTAGCACAAAGTGTATGTTTTTTTACATAAAGTACCTCTTTTCTATTATACATAAGACTGATTGAGGTATTAACCATTGTTATGACAGGACAGGAGAAAAAAAACATTATTATTATTATTATTATTATTATTACTATTATTATTTTCGTGACAAACTCGAATTTTAACCACTTGTTTGTCTATAAACCCGCTTTTTCGTTTTTTTAACAGCAATAGAGACGTTCTGTCTTATTTATCATTTTTATTTGCCTAATATTTATTTACACATCCGGGTTCTTTTCTATCGTTGGCCCCTCCTCTCTTGCCTCTGATTGGAGCGTTTGCGTGTCAATCAAGCCCCCCCGGTCCGTCCCACCTGGTGACGTTTGTAGCGACAGAGAAGCCAGGCTGATCACAAAAACACAAAGAGAGCAACAAAGAAGCACAGAAATGTACACGATATCTGACACAAAGGAGCTTCAGAGAGTGACAATCTGCTCAATTTCCACCATCTCGACTGAGAGGAGACACTAAAAAAAACACCTGTCAAGGCTCATATTCGTGGGGAAACATCTATGTCAGAGCTTCACACTGAGGAGATCAGGTCCAGGTGGTGAGTTAATAGGGTTTTTCTCATTTATTGCACCACGTATGGGTTAAAATTACTCTTAAAGTTGTTTATTTATGTCCGTTTTCTTGCCATCGAGGTCCTGGCCAGGCTTGTTGATCTGTGTGGAAAGAGGAAATGCAGCAAAAGTGGCTCCATTACAAAGAAAAACACAAAAAGTGCTTGTAAACCAGGTTATATTTTGCATAACAGCAAAGAATGACCAGTGCAAAAGAGCTGTCGAGCTGTCTGCATCAAGAAAAGCCCAGATCTGCTTTCTTTCTCCTCCTTTTTTCTCCACGTTGCTGCTGGATCTCTTTGTTTTGCATCCATGTGGCTTTTTTGTCCCCTCTCCACCACTTTGTGTGCTCTTTTGTTGTTCATGAACCACTTTTTCAGTATATATGGTCTAAAAAAACAGTCAGCATAGCAATGCATGCAGATAATAAGGCAAATAAAAGTCTAGCAGGTCAGATGAGGAAGTTTGCATTGAAAAAGCAGGAAAAGACAAAAGAGGACTGATTGTTATTGTGCTGTCTTACTTAAGGACTGTTTTCCTTTCTTTTTTTAATACATAACCCTAATCCTAATGTGTTAATCATTAGGCTTGCTGAGATTAGCCTCATCCTCGAGCTGTTCTGGATACTGCTTTTGTATGCTTTTGAGCGACACCTGGACAAAAAAGTCCTCTAATAATTGACTTTTTGTTCAGAAATTGTAACGTGTCTTATCTAGAATGTATGGTATTCTAATAAAGGTGCCAAAAAGCCATTAAACTACCGTAAAACACTACAAACCAGAGAAAGAACCAGTTCTTGCTGATGCTCGGATCTCCACGTTTCCTTTAGGTTTCTTTCTCTTGGCTTAAGCTCTTGTCTGAGCCCTCAGCCTGTAATATCGGTCATTATAAGTGGAGGAGGAAGTCAAGTCATGTAGGTTTATTGTCATTTGAGCCATATATATATGTATACAGTAAAACAAAACAACACTCCACCAAGATCACAGGACCAACAAAAGAACAAAATCAGAAATACCACAAGACTACATAAGTGCAGGGAGGACAGGAATACACTGATTGCAAAAAAAGGTAAAGAAATTGTAACACGTTTTATCCAGAAATGTATAATAGGCAACCAAATGCTGCCAAAAAGCCATTAAACTACTGTGAAGCACCAAAGAGTTTCCTCCACGTTTCCTCCAGTTACTTTCTCTGGGCTTAAGCTCTGGTCTGAGCGATCAGCCTACCGCACTGTAATATAGGTCGTTACCAGTGGAGGTGGCAGTCAGGTCAAGTAGGTTTACTGATATTTCAGCCATATACAACAATGTTCCTCCAGGACAGTGGAGCAGCACAAAAACAAAAAAAAGAAACGCAATAAGACTACACAAGTGCAGGACAGGAATACACAGAGTGCAAAGAGATCAAGAGAAAATGCAAGAAAAACAGAAGAGCAACAAAACAACATTTAATGCAGTCGACAAAGGCTTGAGTTTAAATGAACTCAAGTATTATGACATGAGTCTTTAAGTGTGCAAAAATGCATATATAGAGGTAGACGGCAATAAAAAATAATTGTGGAAACAATGGCATTACAAAGAATGTGCAATATATAATAAATAAAGAGGTATTTGCAGTGGCAGCTGAGGTGTAAGTCATTTAGATTTAACCCACTAATATGCGAGAATGTAAAATTCAGCTTGCCACAAGTAATTTTTTTTCTAATAAGTCAATCAGATGTTCACCTTTTTGGAGCTTCAGAAGATTTTCCCTCACTCTGAGTGACGCATGCAGTCGCGTGTGGCCCAGCAGTAGCGCGCGCTTCTCCTCTTCTCAGTAGTTAGACTTCCTGTTCTGCTGCGGAAGTGGCTTTGTTTTTGTTTTGTTTCAGTCTTTCTGGGCCTTTCATTACTGCACTGCAGTAACTTTCCTGCTGTTTTTCGCCCCCCTTTATCGTCCCTGCCACGATGAGATATGTGGGTTGAATAATTCCGTTCACATCCGAGGGCACATCATCCTTAATATTTAGGGAATTTCAGCTTACTGGGTTGTGAGCAGTCGAGGCAGGAGTGTTTCTCCAGTGCAAACAAGTTCAGAGGAAGCTGCCGCACTGCTATAAAAGGACATGGCCAACCGACTGTGCTAGGAAAGAAAAAAACGTAGACAAAGCACTGCTGATTAGAAACCAAGTCTACAGAGACCCGCATGCCACGACACCTCGTTATCCGCAAACATGAAAAAGGGTTAGCCTTAGCAGATTCTCTGCGTGTCTGCTCAAGCCAACCACCGGCGCGTTTGCTTTGATCAAATTCAAGCTACACTGCATGTCCAAAAGTATCCAGACACAGCTTCTAAGCAGTGCTACCTAAAGGTGTTTCCATTGTTGACAAGTGTGGATACAGCTTGTATAATCTCCATACAGAACCATTGCCCATAGGATGCAGTGTTCTTGAGCAAGGTCACCATGACCAATGGCAAACATCATCTAGAGAGCTATAAAGCACTCCAGCATGTGTTCTGGAGTGATGGAGCAGCAACTGTGATCCAGGACTAACCATCCAATCTGACCTCACTAATGTCCTAGTGACTGAATGCAGTCAAATGCTCACAGCAATGTTCCATCATCTAGTGTAAAGCCCTACCAGGAGTGTAGAGGCAACAAATGGAAAGTAAACTTCCTATTTGTGCACTTGATTTCAGAAGAAACGTTGCAGATGTTTTGGAGATAGTGTACTTCAGTAGGTCTCTATATTCATAGAGAATGGGCAGCCCAGTCCTGACCACATGTATTCAAAGTGGTGGTAGATGGTTCTGTCTGATGGACCACTCAAATGGCCCTGAGCAGTCAAGAAAAGAACTTATCTTGCTGTCCTCAGGGCTCTGAGAAGCTTGCTACCACTTTAGCGTGCCTAAACAAGGACTTGGAAACAGAAGTTAAAATATGTGCTGCTTGCTCGAGGGAGGGGGGAAAAAACGTTATTATTCACACTTCATTTGATTTGCACAATGGCTTCATTGCCTCACGGGGCAATGTTGACCTGTGAGAGAAGGAAATGATTAGCTGTTTCTGTTCTTCTCAGTTTCAGTTTGTTGGCTTCAAGATATGTATCAGTTCACATTTTAAAATAATGCCAACAATATAGGAATGGTTGAGTTTACACAGTTTCCTACTTTCTCCAGATGTAGTTGATCAACCAAAACATGTTTGGAGTTACTCACATCTGTGTCTGTACCATCTTAATGAAGTTTAATTAATATGTGTGCATCTCTAATAATGCCTTTGACCTCATGCAGTTCAAGGTTATGTGTAGGCATTTTGAGTGATGAGTCTTTTTTCTTCCTTCCCATTTCCCTTTCTCATTTCCCCCCTCTTCGCCTGCCCCCTTTTTCTCTCTCTCTCTCTCTCTCCCCCCATACCTTCCCACTCTCCAAAGGTTGTTTTTTCTCCTGTGGTGTTTGTGTGGAGCGTGCCACACACCCACTCCACAACAACGACGGCTTTTGCTTGCATCTTCCAGTGTTTCTTCTGTCAGCAAGTTCAGCAGAGCTGTAACTCATCCAGCGCCAGCCCCGACGAGCCCAGTGAGGAGAACCACGACTGTGAGATGGTGAAGATGACCAAGTCGAAAACCTTCCAGGCTTACCTACCCAACTGTCATCGCACCTATAGCTGCATCCACTGCCGAGCACACCTGGCCAACCATGATGAGCTCATCTCAAAGGTGAGCAAACAGGTTCTATGGTTTCAGGTATAGCACACAAACCAATAAATGCACTTACAAACACACACGCTGTTTTTTAACATTGGGAAGAAATCAGAAGAGGAAAGAGAAATTTATTTCCCTAGTAGTAGTGAGGGTGAATTTCTGATTTTTCTTTTAAGCAGCTACAAAGGGTACACACACTGGGTACATCTTCTACAAAAACACCAGACGTGAACAGTCTATGATAAGATAAGAGAAAGAGAAAGACAAAAAATGCCTATAAGCAGTTGCCCTGGTGTACTACATTACTCGCTGTCTTTCTGAGCCTTTCAGTCATGGTACACAAACCAAATGCACTTACACACACACATGCACTGTTTTTTTAACACTGGGAAGAAATCAGAAGTGGAAGGAGAAATGGATTTCTCAAGTAGTAGCGAGGATGAATTTCTGATTTTTCTTAAAAAGCGCACACACTGGATATATCTTCTACAAAAAGACCAGACATGAACAGACTGTGATACGCTAAGATAAAGGCAAAGACAAAAAAAAGGCTATAAACAGTTGGTGTACTAAATTACTCACTGTCTTTCCCAGCCTTTCAGCTGATCCTCCAAAAATATCTTTTAACCTCTGCATGTTTGTAGTCAGCATTTTCTTTTCTGTATGACTTTTGGGCTCTGCAGGGAACAAGATAAGTTGTTCTGCTGCCATTTGTTTGTACTGCGACCGAAAACTGAGCTCTGATTGGTCAGCCTCACTTGTAATGCATCATTACAACAAGCAGACTCAGACTTAAAATGTTTTACGCAGGATCTGTAAAAATTGAGTCGGTCTTGGTGTGAATAGGCCTTTTCTTTAATACTATGTTGGTCAATATTGACCGCCCAGTAATCACAGAGTACATAGATGCGCATACAATCAAACCTAACTGCAGCATGCCTCCATCCTCTATTCTCAGTACACTGATAATTCCCATACATTCCCCTTTTACAACCTCCTTAATAGGTTTTAGGATTGATCTGCCCCAGTGGGGTTTGTTATTTGAGAAATACACACACACACACACACACACACACACACACACACACACACACGCACACTCACCTAAGAACCCAGTCTCTGTCTAATGTTATCACTGATTAGGAGAGTTCATTAGTGGTTGAGGCACGTGCTGCGCTTCCAGACGCCAAAGCGGATAACACCGCAGTCGGAGATGATCCAGGTCCCAACATGCATTGCACCTGTCAGGATCAATCACTCCTACCTATAGGCCAAATAGGATCTCTATGATTTGTTTTTGTTTACCTGTTTCCTAGTCTGCATCTAGGTTGGCTTTGTTCTTGACGTGAGCCGCCTTTGTTCTAATGAAGGGAGCTTGACTTGTTTACACCGGTGAAGGTAAGGCGGCTCCTGTATCTGTTCATTGTGCTATAGGTCGAGATTGCATTGATATGGAAAGTTGCCTTGCCTGAACAGAGGCTTCCTGTTCTGCAAGCTCTTTGAATCAGTGCCACCGTTCTGTGGTAAAGCTCAGACGTGCATCTTGAACCCCTTTGCTCAAGGAAACGACACTTTCTAACAGCTGTACGGGTCATGAGTCTGAAACTGCTGAACACGCTCTGAGGTTTTCTTTCTTAGCTGCCAAATCTCAGTGAATATTTCTGGATTATTTGTGACTCCCAGAAGGAATGCCGCTTGACTTGTATTTCCAGTCCATTATTTGAGAGTGAATGAAGTGAAGCGGCCACTCTTTCCTCATTTCGTTTGACACTATTTTTAAACTCATCCGCACGTCACAGATTTTCCCATAGAATGCTGCCGTCTGCATGACCCATACAAGCACAAACAGATCCCACGCCACCCAAACAACAACCCCGGAATCAAATCAGCAAGTCACATCTCCTATCAGCTTGTCAAAGAACAACAGTGGACTGTCATAAAGCCAAACAAACAGTTCATGTTGTTTGGGTGAGGGGGGGGCATGCAGATAGGCTCCATTTTAGCAGTGACCATGACAACCAAGGTGCAGTATGTTGATGTTTATTAGGTGGTATTTAACAGTAATAGCCCCATCTTGACATTTAGGTTATGCAGCACTGTCATTGGTTCTTAATCAGGCTGATCACATGGCTTCATTTGTAATGTCATAAAAATAAATGATAATGCCGAGAATTTGTTTGGCCTCTGCCGTCTTTCCTGAGCACTCTTTGTTGTGAGACATCACAGAAGAGGTGGGTACTATTTAAGGAATGAGACCAGTCCTGAATAGTTCCTGTGCCCTTTTGTGATTAAGCCATTTAATATGTATTTACACCAAAGTATTGACAAAACAATCTTTGACTGTTATGTTGTTTGGTAACCATTCTCTATGGAACCACATTGCTTGGTGTATTAATTGGTCAGCAATTAGTAGCATGTTTTAAATCATTTATTGCATATTGCAGTATTTTATCTGTATTTCGTCATTGTGTTTTGTTGTTGTTTGATAACCACTCAGTACAGTATGTCACAGTGATTTTACCACACTGTGCCAAACATCTTGCAACACTGATAAAATCACAATGACGCCTGCCCTCCGTTGCCTTATTGCTTTATTCCCCTCTGGGCAAGCTGATTGGCTGAAGAAATCCAGGTCATTCGTGTCATTGATGATTTGTTTGGCATATTGGATAAGAGGCCAGGGTAATGCCAATCAAATGAGGAGCAAGGTCATGATTTTAAAGTCAGCAGGCCACTAGAGGCAAGACAGCCCTGGTGTCAGAACACACATAGTAATGCTCTTAGCACTTGAAAAGCTCTGCATGTTCTTTGGTGGTGAATTAGAGTAGGTGGGAAGAGGAGTCGCCTTTTCTTTTCTTCGTTTCTCCTCCACTCTCTCTCTCTCCTCTCTTCTCAGCAGTAGCTAGGGCCTGGCATTACACATAAGCTGATTATGTCACTTTGGGAAGATCATATTCTTAGTCTTTCACTACCCATCCGCCGCATTCTAACGGCTCTGTGTTAGCCCATTCAGCAGCAGAGCCTCATTTAGTTCTGTATTAAAGAGTTAGAGGTGAAAATTATAGTATGAGTGGCTCGGCGGTTACTTGACATTTAGTTAATAATGGCACTGCCGATGGCCCAGTTTTCAAGAATGGAGGTTATTGTTGGTTCTGAAGGCAGGAAAACAACAGCGATTGTTTCACATATTGACCGTTTTTGACTTTTCCTTTGTTCATGTAACAGTTTTGGAGTGTCACCATCCACTTATTAAAGTTAACTGATTAAATGATTAATGACAAATGCGCTCTCAGTATGTGCCTCATTCAACAAGCAGCGTGTGTCACTTCATTAAGTCTTTCCCGTTTTATCCATGCCTACGTGAGCTATCACTTTTTGGGCTGTCAGAAGGCTGCCAAGAACTGGAGCAGCATTAAAAAGCAGATTAGCTAGCCTAGTGTTGGCCAAAGAAAAGCCTAACTCACATGCTGGACTCTTGGAAAGGCATCAAACGGGGCTGGGTGGTGGAATGTGTGTGCTCCATTGTGAAAAGGCTAAGCTAAAGGCTCCCTACAGTAAGTGTTCTGCACCCCAACTCCCCCCCCCCACACACACGTACATGCACATACTGTCTCACATATAGCCCATCCATCTGCTTCTCCTGAGACGGAAGGGCAAGAGTCTCCTCGCTTATGGTCCACTGTCCTACCAGTTCTTTTTGAACAGCATTAGCAGAAAGTTTTTGTTTTTATTTGTTTATTTTTAATTCTCACCTTGATGGGATGCTGATGTAACTGATGTAAATGCTGAAGTAAACCTCGCTTTGCGATAACATCCTTTAAACAGTAAATCCATTTCAGTCGATGTGAGAAGTAGTTGTTCCTTACTTTGCACTATATTTGTGTTTATATTATGGCAGTGAAACAATTAATTGTGATAAATCACATTTTAATCACATAAGTTATTCACAATGAATTGCATAAATCTATACCCCAGAAAAATTGTTGCAACTCAAAAGGGAGTGCTTTTCTGATAGCTATATGAATGGACAAAACAAGTTTCATCATAATGTATTCATTAGTATTGTCAGTAACTTTTAGGTTCATTGCAGGGTTCATAAGAACCTTATTGTAAAAATCATTATGGTATCATAGTAAAAGTCGCCCAAAAGCTGTATTTGATTGCGGGTTCTATCGTAGCAACGTACGGTTTCAGCCTGCAGTACTCTTAGATGGCACTCGTCTTAGGAACCATCAAAAGCTGTTTGACCGCTAATAATGACCAGCGCTCCCTAGTGGAGAATTTTTAAGCCTGCTAATGATGAGTGAGTAAGTTACAAGACAAGTGCTTTGCATCTAAAAATTAGTACTGTTAATAACTGATCCTGTTAATGAATTAATACCATGGTAACCTCGACAGTACTAATTTATATATTACTAATATATTAAGGTGTAGTATTATAAAGACACATTAAAACTTGTTTTTCAGTTTATCTGGTTATACGTTCCATGCGTACATTTGCCCACACACATCATCATGATGCTACAGTAAATCTTGCTTTGAAGGTTGAATTTTGACTTTATTCTGCAGCAGTTATTTGTTTAGGGCTGGCTTGATTTAATCCTGTTACTGGAAAGCTCCTCTCCTCTTTCTGCCTCAGTGCACCCAACAGATTACCTGGCCCTGTTTATCAGATAGAGACTTGCACCTCTTAACTGCACCTGCAATCAGGCACTGATTGAAAAGGCCTGGAACAAACCCGCCATTGACAACAAGCTCTCTCAGGACCAGGTGCCTTTGATAGGAACAGTAAATGACCCACTTGTCCTGTTTTAACAACACGGATCTCACATTACTTTAGCGGGCCGGTGGGAGCCAGGCAGAGGAGAGATGGGCCCGGTCAAGTCGACCAAGTCTGTACCCACCAGCGCCAACCTAAAGACATGCGGGCTAAGAATGGGCCGATTGTTCGGTTAGTTAGAATGCTTCGGCCGAGCGTAGACACAGAGTCCTTATCATTTCGCAAGATGGCCTGAAATCTCACTGCCTTTTGATCTTCTGTGAGCGCGCAGTAGGAAAGATCTCTTGGAATCACCGATTATTAGATTTGGGAAATTATCCAGAGCTGTGTTTATACGTAAAAAACCATTGGAACTTCTTTTCGATTGCCTTTCTTCCTTAACACATGTCAGTGGTGGCGCGCTTATTCCAATTATTACAGTAATTTACAACCAGAGTCCTGCCATGTTTCTGGTATTGCCGTGAAAGTAGGTCTCTTTGTTAGTGGGTCAAAGGAAGGCAACGCTGAAGTAAGTTAATGATTCCCTTTTAAAAACACACTTTAATTAACCTAAACGGCAAAAGGTTATTCTTTCACTAACTCCTCGGAGGTCGTCCTCAGGCAAATTACCTTCACATGTACTTCACACACCCCTGAATCGGGAAGTGATGTCAAGCAGCCCACAGGAAGTGAGTTGCTTTAGTGTAATCAGAAAAAATAAACACTTTCACTCCGTGCTCGAAAGCCCTCTTTTTTTTTTTTTTTATTTCTCCTCCTCGACCTCCTGCTGTTTTAGCAACAGTTGGCAGGCATGCCCACTCGAAGCCTGGCAGCCAGGAAAGGCCCTGCGGCCATGTCAAAAGGCTTAGAGGGCCAGCATGCATGGCTAGATGTAGATCTTTAAAGGCCAAACACACAAACTCCTGGAATACTGAGCCAGTTCAGCTGCCTGAGCCGAATGCTTTCCAGAGTTGTTCTGTCTGGCTGTACAGGATGGCACAGATTCCAACTGATAAGAGGGTTCCTTGTAAACCAAAAAAATTTGCATAGTTCATGAATGAGGAAAATTGTTTGAAGGTTAATGTGAGATATTTGGTTGAGAAGGGTACGTTGCATGATGTTTGCCTTGAAGGATCAAATTACCTTTATGGAACTTAGGCCGTTGGCTTTTTAGACTTATTGTTTTCATCTTTTCATTGCTGATCTGCATAGAAACCCATTTTTCTTTTCGTTTAACAAAATTGGACAGCGAGTGCAATGAAATATGGTGTACGTGTTAATGTTTGCTTGTGCTCTCTCTCTCTCTCTCTCTCTGTCTGTCTCTATCTCTCTCTCTCTCTCTTTCTCTCACCTACCCTTTTGATGTGGACCAGTTTTACATGTTGTTTGGTCCAGTCTATTTTGATAAATGTGAAAACTCCTCCCGTTTCACTCTTGCTTCTTGTTAGACACACTTACTGCAAAATCTGCTGCCAATAAAGGCAGACAAGCAATAAAATAATAGTGTAGCAAAACTGATTTTGGCACATTGATCGCAGAATGGGAGCAGATTGGTTGCATTCACGTTGACAAACATTAGATCATGAAGAAGCAGAGCTCAAGGTCTGTTTGTACTGCTTTGATTGTGATTTGCATATATTAAGTATTTCTGTTTTAATACAAAACAGTGGTGGGATAATATGTTAATATCAATAATATATGTAAGGAATAGGTCTGGACTTTTTTTTAACAGTTATTGGCTAGTGAGAGTTAAAAAAAGGTGTTTTTTTGGCTTTAATATGAAAGTAACAAAGCGTTTGTATCCCCACCCGGTTTCTGAGCATCAGCGAACATCCTCGTGTGTAATTTTGGTGCACTTGAACCATTGTGAAATCAGTTAAACCAAATTAAAAAGACACAACGTCACAAAAACCCAGACTCACTAGGTGTGTCAGCCTTTTTTTTTTTTTTTTTTTTTAAATGTGATTAACAATTCAGTTCTTTAGTATTCATTACTTTCAGTTCTTTACTTAAGTAGACTCATACTGAGTTACGATATTGTTCTATAAGTAATTCAATTCATGCACACTAATTCGACGCAAAGATGTACCAATTTGCATAACTGAACTGTACAAGTGAAGAGGTATAACTAATGTATTCATTTAAAACACTGTGTGATGAGTTAATCTGTTCTTTCACTGATTGCTTTCGGTCTTATATTCTGTTTTAGCCTCTGTTAGACTTCCTAAACTTTGTGTGTACTGTGCTGTTCCTGGCCTGTGTGGCTCTGGCTAGGGTTCAGCTGTTGTGTATTAGTTGTTTAGACTGAAGGACTGGCCCATTGCATTAGCCTGCACTAAGCCTGCACCCAGGTCATCTGCAGTGGAAAATGTAAAGCCGATTCTGCCGTCTGTCCCGGCCTCGCTGACTGTGGATGACAGCCGTCCAGCAGAGATGTCCTGGCTCTCTGCCACACATACCTGCGGCTAACACCTAGAGCTGTACCAGTTACAAGCAGGCCGTCATATATATTTGAGTGTTTCTATAAGGGTTTCTGACAGAGTTGAGTAGGAGAATTTAACAAAATATGTCAATTGGCAACTAATCGTTGGTGGGTCTTAAAGAAGGTATGTTTTTTAAAATCCTAGTTGCAGCCCATCTCATTATAAGAAAAAAGCCAATGAGTCACACTTGGGTGCATGACAGCTACAGGCTACAGCACTAGGTGTTAGCCACACATATATATGTGTGTATGTATGTATGTATGTATGTATGTATGTATATGTGTGTGTGTGTGTGTGTGTGTGTGTGTGTGTGTGTGTATATAATACA
>JBBPCZ010000042.1:4849021-4860583 GCA_037974445.1 Brycinus macrolepidotus | reverse complement strand
TCGTGATTAATAATCGTGATCGCAATATTGATAAAAATAATCGTGATTATCATTTTGGCCATAATCGTGCAGCCCTATGTTGAAGGCAGGATTCGAACCCATGACCTCTTGGTCCAGAGGCAAGTATCCTACCTACTAAGCCCACACCACCCCATGATAAGTAGTCTTATCATGTGAACTATCACTACTTATGTCAATATTACTAATTTACTACTGACTTCTATTATGTGCAATAACATACTCCTAACCACCATTTGTGTTACTAGTAATTTATTTAACTGTAAGATACTTCTCTATAGTATTTATACAGAACATTGTGTATATATCAGTGTATTTCATACTGAGTTTTTTCTGCAGAGTGTTCATTGGATTTATTTAGACTTTATATTTTGTATACTGTTATTGTCTGTGTCTCTGTGCATCTGTGCAGTTGTAACATAAGCAGTTTCCTCCAGGATCAATACATTTTTCTGATTCTGAAGATCCACGTGTTTGTACAAGAATCCATACAGAGGACCTGCAAATTTAAATTCCTCCACAAATCTAAATGGCTCTCAGTGGTCGATCACATTAAATGTCCTGGTGCATCACTACACTCGTTTCCTCCAATGATGTGTAATGCCACTGTACAGAGTGCCGAGAACCAGTCCGATATCATGATGCTCTCATCTCCATACTTCTCTGTTGCTATGGTGGTCTTGACATTATGTGTTTAAATGTAAGAGGATATAAACACAGGAAGTCCACCAATTGGTTATAACATTAAAAACACCTGCCTAATATTGTTTCTGGCACCAAGACATTAGCAGCAGATTCTTTAAGATCTGTAAGTTGTGAGGTGGGGCCTCCATGGATTGGACAAGTTTGTCCCACAGATGCTCCATCAGACTGAGATTTGGGGAATTTTTAGGCCAAGGACACATCTTTGTCACGTTCCTCAAACCATTCCCGAACATCTTGCTAAAATAGACCACTGCCATTTGGTGTCGCCATGGAGGGTATTTGGTCTGCAACAATGTTCAGGTAGGTGGTATGTGTCGAAATAACATCCACATGAACACCAAGACCCAAGCTTTCAAAATAGGGTGCTGTCCAGTAGTGATAATTGTAAAAGAAAATGTAATTCATCAGACCAGGCCACCTTCTTCCATTGCTCCATGGTCTAGTTCTGATGCTCACATGCCCATTGTAGGAGCTTTCAGCATTGGACAGGAGTCAGTATGGGCACTCTGACCGGTCTGCAGCTACGTAGCTCCACGCACAGCAAGCTGTAATACACTATGTGTCCTAACACCTTTCTATCAGCCAGCATTAACATTTCACATTAACAATTTGTGCTACAGTAGCTCTTCTGTGGGATCGGACCAGGCAGGCTGGCCTTCACTCCCCACACACATCAGTGAGCCTTGGGTGATCATGATCCTGTTGCTGGATCACCAGTTGTCCATCCTTGGACCACTTTTGGTAGGTACTGACCACAGGTGCCACTGTAATAAGAAGTAAATAATAATAATATTCACTTCACCTGTCAGTGGTTTTAATGTTAATGTGGCTGTCTATTGTATATTTAAAAAAAAAACAAAAAAAAAACTTTTTTTGAAGTGTAAAAGCTCACATGTGACAAGAGCAACCACAAAAACACTCAAGAGACAAACCTGTTGTAGCATTAGCAACTTCTCACCTAGTGCAAGTGTACAGAGAAAAAAAAAATGCAGGACGAAACAAAATGCAGGCCAACAATTCAGTGACGCGCCAGTG
Organism: Brycinus macrolepidotus; assembly: GCA_037974445.1. Lineage (NCBI taxonomy): Eukaryota > Metazoa > Chordata > Actinopteri > Characiformes > Alestidae > Brycinus > Brycinus macrolepidotus. Next base: position 4,858,825 of record JBBPCZ010000042.1, on the reverse strand, counting down.
AGTGAAAAGTGTGAAAGTTTTGCTTGTGTTTAGGCATTTTACACTCTGCTGCAACAAAACAGGAAAGCTTTAACGGTAGCAGGCTTCCTATGCATTGTTAGGAATGTGACTAAGGCCCTATAGATGCTTGGTATTAACGACTGTCTTGAGCGATCTGATCACAAGTGTACACCGCTTGTCGTCCACATCTGATATTTCTATTAGTCTTGTATGGGTCTCCAGTGAGAACTTAAGGTCACACTTTGGGCACCACATACATTGACTACTGCAGACTCTGAGTGTATTTTTTTCCAGACAAAAATGTCCCACAGGTCCTTGTTTGTGTATAGGCTATGACAAACGTTTAGATGTGTTGGATTGCTGACGCAATTTGTAAGGAAACAGGACATGAAACAAAGCTATGCAGCTGTTTTCTTCTTTGCTGTGATGACACAGTTCATGCATCATAGTGCTTTTGAATTCACACTACAAATGTTATGTGGTCATGCGCATCCTGACCACTTCTGGCTTTGGAGCCAGTTCACACCTGTACTTGGTCCTGTCCACTTAAGATCAAACCACCATATAAGTCAAAGCCAGGTGTGAATGTGGTCTAAAAAGGCAGAGGTAGTACACCTATAACTAGTGTGGCTACCATTGCTGCCTTAACTAGAACTTGAAAACAACAGAAAGATTCTCAAATCTGCTTTCGGTGATGCCTCAACAAACTAATGTATCAGTTAATGAGGAGAAAAACTGTGTAAATGATGCTCTTGTGCTAGTATTAGTTCAGAACAAAAGAAAGAAGAAAGCAGGTGCACCATAACCAATAGAACAAAAAACTATATAACAATATAGTATAAAAACTGTATACTATACAACATATATGAATGTGTGCATGCATATATATATATATATATATATATATATATATATATATACACACACACACACACACACAATGATACACAGTAAAATTACACGCTGTACACAGTAAAACTGCACCAGAATAATTGCACATAATAGATTACTAATATATTTATCAGTTTTTGAGTAATACAAACAACCGCATTTTTGTTCATGCCAGCACCAGTTTACCATGTTTGTGTATTAATAACGGTTTGTTTTCCTTTCTTGCAGTTAACCAAATATCTGCTCACACGCTTACAGATGCATGAATATCAAAATTAGTCAGGAGGCACATAACTAGGACAAGGCCATTCTCTTGTGCCATAAACTGAACTATTTTCTGTGCTGTTGGGGATACAAAGCCATATTCAGTAGTTTGTAATCACACTTCTGTGTTCAGAAAGCTGTAAGCTGGTCCAAAGGCCAGAGCAGTTTTTACAGGAGAGTGAGAGGTGCATACAAGTGTGCAGTGGGGGTGGTATTTCATTGTGAATTGTATATGTGTATGTGTATGTGTATGTGTATGTGTGTGCGTGTGCGTGTGCGTGTGTGTGTAAAAGAGTGTATACGCAGCTGAGTGAGAACAAACTGCGGGGAAAATCTTTGAGCCTGGGTATGTATACATGTGCAAATGTATTGTGTGCAAATCTCTGGCAGGATAAGTAGTAAATAGAGGCATAAAAATGGTGCTGATTCAAATGCATAGGATTTGGAATGTCAGAATTAATATTAGAATTATATTCAGTAAACTATGCAATCTTTTTTTTCTGGTCAAAATTTCATTCTGTACCATTTCAAACATAAAAATCCAATATATAGTGTATAGTGTTTATTGTCTATACTCCACTGTTGTGTACATCAGGTGTGTCCAATCTTATCCACAAAGGGTTCGATGTGGATGCAGGTTTTGATTCCAGTCAGGCGGGAACACACTTTCAATTCAATCTCAATTCAATCTGAGTCTTCAAACAGGCATGTGATCATGAGAGCTCCTGCTTGTTGGAATGAAAAATAGCCCCACCAACCCTTTCTGGATAAGGAAGGACACCCCTGGTATAAAAAGGTCCTCCAAAAGAACCGAAACAAAATATTTTGGCCTAATGAAAGCATAGTGTTATCTGAGATTTCATGATGCACTAAATTAATTCCTAAAGAACATTATATCACATTATATCACTGTAAGGTCAGAGATTTAACAGCCATGTAATGTCAACTGAGTATGATTTCACAGCCCTGAAAGGATTAATAATGTGATTAATAATTACAGACCACAGTGTTGAACCTCCAGCATATATCTTCTAAAGGTTTAAAAGGGTTACACTGTTAAGAGACAAAAAAGATTTAAAGGCACAGTACAGAAACCCATTTCAGTCAGGTACCCCGCACAGCAATGGGGTGGCATCCTCAGAGTTAAGTCTTCAGTAGCTTTAGTTAGGGAACATAATTGTACCATGTTTTACTGCAGCTCTATTTTTTAAGGTCTACGGACTCCATACACTCTTTCCAAACTCCAAGGTTTTTTTTTTTTTTATACTTGAAAATATTAGGTTATGAAAGGTACAAATAATCCCTTTTCTAATGTGAAAAAACTATTGGACAATTGGACCTTAAAGAAAATGTAAAAATGTAAAAAAAATTTGTCTTTTGACATTTTTAATAATTACCTATCTTCTCAAATATTAACTACATATCCTGTAATAAAGGGTTATTTTCTCAAAATATTAATTATTTCAAAATAACTTATTTTCTCAAAATACTGCCTTTGTATCTCAGAAGATCACATTTTTAACACACTGACAAAATCTAATGGGATTAAACAAACAAACAAAAAAAAACATCATTTCCATAATTATATATTTATAAATTTCCCAATATGAAATTTCCACATAAAATTCAAAATCCTGAGCTTCTGAATATAAAATATGGCATATATGTACTATGTTATAAGCCTGCCTCTGATTGCCTGCACCTGTATGGCCGAGTGTACACACTTAAGAACACTTGTTTAAATATCTTTATAAACAGTTTTGGACTCTTTTCGAGCAAGATATAGTTGCTAGTTAAACAAATGTAAAGTTCAAGGCTTGTCTGAAAAACTGTATGTCCCTGAATGTCACATAAACAACAGCCTGTGGTTGGTTATTTTGTATGTCAGTCAAATGGCCCCTTTCTGTCAAAGTAGGTGTTTCATCACCACACTAAGAGTCAAATGCACCAGAATCTTTGACAACAGGCAGATTTCTGACTGGCGAGACTAAAGTTCAGTAAGACAGGGTTAAGGTGCGTAGCACTAAAACACACTAAAAACAGAATCTCACACAAACACACTTGTCATGGTAAAAAGCACACACTCTTACTCAAAACTCCACTCACACACCCAAACAGCGAGAAAGAGAGAAAGATTGAGAGAGAGAGAGAGAGAGAGAGAGAAAATCACACATCTGTGCATCAGCCCATTTGGTGGGTTCAGGCTTACTGAAGCAGAGAGAAAAGCTCTCCTTACTGAACACACTCCTACCAGGCCAAGGTCATCTTTCTGCCTTCAGCTGCCAAACCTGCCACAAGTGTTTTCCACAAGTGTCTGCATGTGTGTGAATGAGAAAACAAGGGACTAGAGAGGCAGAGAGAGCTGTTTGTGTATGTGTCTGTGTACAAACTGTCAAAATTTTCTACGAACCCCTAAATTTGATTTTTTAGGTAAGCCACAATTAAATAAGGGAAAAAGTGAAACATATTTGTTAATATTTTTCCCTATATTCATACATGTACTCCTCTTTTTTCATGAAAGGGAAAATAGGTCTTGTGGTGTCTGTGCAAAGACAGAAACACAAAAACACACAAATAAAAGAAAGAAAGACTCAGCAAAGCCAAGGAAATGTTGACATGCACATTATAATTTAAAAAATGTGCCAGGTAACATATTCTCATGTTCTTCATCAGATTATGATTTGGACATTATTGTACAATGAGGCAGTCTAGCTAATGATAAATGCGTATGATGGTTGAGTGAGATGATTTCTATCATACAAATGGAAGAAATGTGTTCTAATGAATCAAAATGACAAATAAGCTTAGGGGTATATGGGGACACTTTTTGAATATTTTTAAAGGAGACTTGAACCGAGGCCAGGCCCTGCTTCACCTTGTGCTCTATATCCATTGTGGTTTGTTATTTATTTATCTAAAGTGCATCCTTGGAACAACTACATTTTTAGACGACCAACCCCCCCTTCCAGTTTAAATTCCTTACATAAATTCCTTAATGCATACGTTTACAAGAATAACAGCAAATGTTACAGACAATGCAAGCATATAGATTTAGATACCCTTTAAAGATGACTCAATGCTCTAAATCTTGTTCTGGAAGAAAGCTATCATTACAGAGTGAGAAAATCAAAGTTACAATGAATAGGAAATCACAATACATTTCCCTTTCATTCTGTGACCCATTTCTGAGTGACATGCGGTATCAGGGAAGGTCCTGAGCTAGCTGAGCGATTTGCCTGATTACTGAGGACAGAGGAAAGGGAAGGTAAGATGATTTGATAAAATTATTTTTTATTATAAATCATCAAAAATATCATCAGGAGCCTGAACTAACAAGGTAACAAAGGTCCATTTGATTTCAGGGGGGGTTTAATACATGCACTACTTTATAGTAAACTTTGTTAGGGGAACTTGGCAGTTCTACAAAAAAAAAAACAAAAAAAAAAACAACAGCAGCAGCACATTTTTACATATTTATAGTGTAATCTATGCAGCAGCAGACAGATAAATCCGTACTCCAGCTCCGGTGACGCTGTAAAACTCACACTTGTAGCAGCATGTGCTAAAGAAGGTGCGAGAATATGCATGACAGACATATGGAGATTACTGCAGGTTTCAACTCCTGGTCCCCACTCAACGATACCAAAGACAAAATGAAATAAAATTACCTCTGTCTCCACCCTTTCCTGCTTTAGTGTTCTCACATCTCTTCTTCAAACACAGTCCCAATCCGCCCCATTAGAACAAAGCCTGTATTAGGTCACAGTAAATCCAAGTTGCTTAGCTAATGAATGAAACCGTTGTTTGCTATTAAGTACTGTGCTATACATACTAATATATTCTACTAATATCTAGGTAATAGAAGAAAGTATTGAGTCAGATAAACCACAATGCATACTCTTTGGTATAGTGATAAACATTACAGAGGAAAAGCAACATGATATTTTAGGTTTTTGATATATTTAAATATCAAACAATGCACCAACATTGGTTAAATAAAGCCGATTTTCATGTTAGCAATAGATATGATGTGCTTAGAGAGAGAATTAAGGCAGTAGTACAGTATTCTGTTATGGTTTATTGTTTATATTTTGAAGACCTATTGGAATTATACTGCTACACGTGCTACATACAATATACTCACACTATATGGACAAAAGTATTGGGATGCCTGACCATTACACCAAGGGACTTTAATGACTTTTCATTCAAATACACAGACTTTAATATCAAGTCAAGTCAAGTAGGTTTTATTGTCATTTCAACCATACACACAGTACACAGTGAAATGAGATAATGTTCCTCCAGGACCATGGTGCAGCACAGAGCAGAACAGAACAGAGCAACATCACAAGTGCAGACAGATCACAAGCGCGACAATACAATTAGACAAGACAAGACAGACAACATAGAGTTCAAATTAACAATAGCAACAGACTGAATATAGGGTGAATACAGTATTTCAGTTACTGTATTCTAGCAGCAAGGGTTGTCTGGATATGGAGTTGGTTTCCCCTTTGCAGGTTCTTCCCCAAACTGTGTCCACAAAGTTAAAAGCATGGCGTTGTCCAAAATGTCTTGGTATGTTGAATGTTGTATGTTGCTATATGTTGCACCATGGTCCATGAAGAAACGTTGTCTCATCTCACTATGTACATTTACACAGCTGCTGATGACAATAAAGTAACCTTGAACCTTGAACTGATTAAGACTGCACTTCACTGGAAGTAAGGGACCACCTGAATTCAGTAATTTAGAGGTGTGAGCCGATACTTTTGTCCATGTAGTGTATATAGTATATGCAGTACAGCACATATATAGCATATATACAATATAGCAGCATAATTCCTATATGGTATTTTTTTATATCACGCAGCACTAAACACACCCTTTCCATTGCTAAAATATAGTATTTATACACACACCCAAACACACTCACACACAAATATATACACACACGTGTGTGTGTGTGTGTGTGTGTGTGTGTGTGTGTGTGTGTGTGTGTGTGTATAGTATATATGGGTCAGGATGCTCACAGCCCACAACAAAATATTTATAGGACTTTTATATTATGCATGCCTTCTCTAAAAGACACTAGGGGGTGATTTTTACTATTAGTGTCATTCAAAAAAAGAGTCACCTAGTGTTCACATGTTCCAAGTGAAAAGTATTCGTAATGTTAGCTTGCTACAAGGCTCTAACAGCAGATACCGTGCTTTGAAGTATAAGAGACGCACTGCAGAGTGTTTCAATTCCAAAAGACTTAAATCTTAGGCTTAGACATTGCACACAATGTTACAAAGAACACTTGCTTTAAAATACACTCTAAAATCACCATACATTTCAGAATTCTCCTTTTCACAGCTGTCAGTGTTACTGTGAGGCACTTATCAGTCTGTGTTTGGGTTAACTGTGTTTCAGCCTAAATGCTAGTAGCAAGCATGCCATTCCATGCACAGCCAAGAGTACTGAGCATCTCACAGCAATAATTAGTTGCTAAACTGAAAGTTCACGTGAAGTAAACCAGACACCCTCGGGTGTTTGCGGTACACAGTATTAGCTTTGGTTGCAAACACATCATGCCAAACGATCTGTGATTGTTGGTTAGTCAGTACTTCAAAACCTTGATGGTCTTGTTTAGGAGACACTGTTTTAGCATGGTCCTAAAGTTACAACAAGAGTGAAAATTCCTGAAGAAATTTTGAGATGGGCCTGCCGCACATGCCCCGGATGAGCTAGTGTTCCTAATAAAGTGGCCGGTCTGTGCCATATGAAGCTTCGTGGATGTATGGTGAAGTATTAATGAGCAGAACTCCATTTTTTTTAAACATGACCAAAAATGTAATGGAAGTGTACTGAGGAAAAAGGGATGCATGAAAACAAAGGAAAAGGCGAGTGCAGGGCTTGGATGAGGGGATGAATATGTGGGGGGACGTGGCCTGAGGTTTCATGTGAAGTTTTACTTCGTTTGGTCACTGTATGGAGACTGAAAGTTTCGTCTCTTGAAAACGTATTCATTAGAATTGGGTCAAAAATGTATAGAAGTGAATGGGGGGAAAAGGGATGAGCGATAAGCAAGGAAAAGACGAGTGCTGGTCATATCTGACTGCGTTTGTATTGCTAGTATTTCCACACTAGTGTACGTGTGTGGGTTTGCGTTTGCAGGAAAACTATGTTGAGAACTTTCTTAGCTATAAATTGGTCTGTCAGGGATTGACCTTGATTGGTCAATTGCTGCCCACAGTGCCCACTATCGAACTTAGCAGTAGTTGAATAATCTAGACGAACATATAACACACAAGTGAGTCAAACTGAATGCTTGAACATAACCTCTCCTCAGTGTGTTTGTATCTAAAACCCAGTTTTCTCTTTGCTGGCTGTTTGGCCCAGGCTAGTGCATTTTTAATGATGCTAGCTCTATATATAGAGTACCAGACAGTGTCCTTGTAGAAGGCCTTTGCTCATCAGTTCTTCCGCTAAACAAGCATCTCTTTACGCCATGCCATTTCTGTGATTAAGCTCAAGCACCATAACTGCCTTCTTTTATTACACCATCAGAGGAGAAGCATTATTTTTACACTGTTTCTAGAACAACAGCGTACATGAGAATACTGCCAAACAGGAGCTTCAAGAAATGCTTCAGCGCTTTTCCAACCTAATGTCTATCCACTGCATCTGTAGCATGCGGTTGATTACCTCAGATGACAGTATTAACACACTTCCCTGCAGATCAAAAGAAAATGTATTGACTCCAAACAAGCCATTGGCTTCTATTATATAACACAACAGGTTTTCTGTTTATTTCGAAGTACAGGAAAATAGCGGTCGATGGCCATTGACTGTATGCAGTAGATAAACGTCAGGTTCGAAAAACGCTTAAACGTTCCTTAAGTGATCCTCCGTAAGTTGCATTCGTTTTAGTGCACACTTAAATAAGCAGTTAGCAGTTGCTAATCACTTGAGAGTGAGAAATGTTGCTAGTTGCTATTGACAAAAGATTTATTTAGAGCTATGACTCACTTCACAACCAACCTCCGTCAAAGCCATGAACAAAATGACCTGTATAATTACCTCTACACCCACGGCTGTTCAGCGCTAGAGCACAGGAGCAGAACACTATCCAGAGGCACTACATCTTCATAAAAGTCACTTTAAATAGCACCACTCTAATGTTAAACACACTTTCCCAAACCATACGATCAGTCTGGGAGCAATCATTGTGCTGACGAGCAATTCATCATGCGCAAAGACAAAGGGATATGAATGTTCTCTTACCTGTACCAGTCCCTGTGGGATCTCCTCCTTGAATCTAGACATAAGAAAACATGATTTATAAGTTAATGAAACAGTAGTTACTGATGTATTTGCGTTCACAACATACGACACATTTGGGCCAGTATAAATCACAAAGCTGGAAGTCTGTGTGTACAGCTGTCACAAACATCAGCTATAACATTACAACCACCTGCCCAATATTGTAATGCCAAAACTGTTAGATCTGTCAAGGCACAGACCCCACAAGACCTCTGAAGATGTGCTGTGGTATCTAACACCAAGATGTCTGCAGCAGATATTTTAAGTTCTGTGAGTTTCAATGATGGACTAGTTAATTGATTCATCAGATCAGGCCACCTTCTTCCAACACTCCATGGTCCAGTTCTGATGCCCAGATGTGCCCACTGTAGGTGCTTTTGGTGGTGGACAGGGGTTAGTATGGGTACTCTGACTGGTCTGCAGCTACACAGCAAGCTGCAAAACACTGGGTGTTCTGGCATTAACTTTTTCAGCTATTTTATGCAACAATGGGACTGAACCAGATGTGCTATCCTCATCAATGACCCCTGGGCACCCATGACCCTGCTGCGAGTTCACTGGTTTTCCTTCCCCTTTTTTAAGATACTAATAACTGCATATTGAGAACATTCCTCAAGACCTCCTATTTTGGTGATGCTCAGACCCCCAAAAAAATCATTTTTACTTACTATCTCATACTTTTAAAATATTAATTAATTATTCTATTTTGCACATTTTTGAGACCATTGACTGTCCATCCTTACCTACTCACCTGTCCTTACTTTTAATCCCTAGCCTGTGCTCAATGTACCTCATTAAGCAGATCATTAAATTATAAAATATATATAACATACTAGTCATAGTGATGTGATGTTAAGTGTTGACTATGCAACTTCACCAATCTGGCAGTACTTTGAGTTTGGCCTAACGAAAGAGGAGAGCCAAAAGATGGACAGACGATGAATCTTCACGACCATCTGCGTGTACACTATTTCGTGGAATATGCTAGACTGAATACTGGCCCTAGCAAAACAACAAACTAATATATTTTTTCTAATATATGTTATAGCAAAGATACTGGAGTTATAGAGTGGGGCAGTGGAGTCCATTTTTAAATGTAATGATATTTTATCTATCTATCTATCTATCTATCTGTCTGTCTACACACACACACACACACACACACATATATATATACACACACACACACACACATATATACATACATACATATATATACATACATATATATATATATACATACATATATATATACATACATACATACATACATATATATATATACACATACATATATATACACACATATATATATATATACAGACATATATATAC
>JBBPCZ010000042.1:4802766-4812961 GCA_037974445.1 Brycinus macrolepidotus | reverse complement strand
TCTAGTGTGCCCAGCCACAAAGCAGTCCAGCTTCTGTCATCAACATAATACATTTTAAAAACAAAAAGGTCAAAAAATATACTGGTAAAGGACTGCAGTGTCATTTCTTAATAACATGCATTTATAACACAAATATAGCCACGTAACATTTACTATCCAAAACCATTAGTGAACCTGCGTTTTTTTGTATGTAGTGTTGATGGTAAAATAGTGGTACAAAAACTCTCTTGTTCACTATTTTGCCTTATCTGTCTAAATGAGAAATCCTGCTGGTTTGTAGAACATCACTCTCTGCTAGTCAATGAAAAATAAAAAAATAAAAACAAAAATGTGATATCTAATGTTCTGGTGAGATGTTGTTAGGCGTTTCATTTTGATAATAATGATAATGATAGTAATAATAATAGCAACAAAACAACAACAATAATAACAACAACAACAGAACTAAACAACAACAACAACAATTATAATAAAAAATGTTAGAAAACAAAAATTTATGAATCGAGCAAATGGACCAATCAGAATCGAGGAAATCACGCATGGCAAGTGCTGCTACTGAGGCCCCGCCCATGGCAGCCAGAAGGAGAGGAGCTAACTTGTTTATTTTGCTGTAGCCGGGTGGCAGTAAATACAGTTTCCAGTCGTTATTATGCCAAAGATTTTTGACGTGTGACATACACTGAGCTTCAGTTGATATCTAGGACGTCTGGACTTCGAGAAAACCACATTATGGACTCGTTTAAATGGCTCGCCAGTGTGTGAGTAGTTGGCTAGCCAGCTAGCTAGCAAAATGAAATTGCAGGTAACTATGGCAACTGTCAGGCTTATAATGTTGTCTTTAAGGCGTAAGGGCTTGTTAAAGATGCTGAATATGGATGACATTAGTTTGGTATGGGGGCTCTTGGGGTGAAAAAGGTACTATCTGCACTTTTTATGGGTTTGCCCACTCACTCACACAGTGTAAGTGTAAAGTGTCCATTTGTCATATGTGAACACACCACAACACACAGTGTGAAATTCCTTCTCTGTATTTAACCCATTCAGTGAAGCAGCAGGCAGCCAGGAACACAGTGCCTGGGGAGCAGTGGTGCCACTGGCAGTCCTAGGATTCAAACCCACGACCTTCTAATCACAGACCGAGCTGGCTGGTTTCTTTCGCCCTGTGGTGGTCAGACACAGCCCTGTTGTGCTCCTGCTGAATGTCATGGTTTCCTGGAGCCATGTCTTGTAAATCCAAAGTGGCCCCGAGTGTGGACTTCGACCACAGCTGCTCGGACAGCGTTGAGTACCTGACACTCAACTTTGGTCCCTTTGAGACCGTCCATCGCTGGAGAAGGCTTCCACCGTGCGACGAGTTCGTGGGTGCGAGGTATGGATGACCAATATTACTGATTCCCAAATGTGTTCATTCATTGTATATGTGTGTATAGTTAAGTCTTAAAGCACAGTGTTAATGTACTACCTCAAGAAGGCATACTTTATATTGATAAAAGTATTGGGACACACCTGTTTTTCAGGGTTTGTTCTAGGCCCCTTACTCCCAGTGAAGGACAGTCTTAATGCTTCAGCATACCATGCTTCCAACTGTGGACACAGTTTGGGGAAGCCCTTTTCTATTCCACCATGACTGTGCCCCAGTGCACAAAGCAAGATTGCGAGCCAGGCCTTCTCGTCCAACATCAGTGCCTGACCTCATAAATGCTCTACAGAATGAATAGGCACAAATTTACCCCAAAAACAGGGAAAAGGGGGGGGACTCCATATTAAAGTCTACGTATTTGAATGCAAGGTCATTAAAGTCCTTGTTGGTGTAATGGTGAGGCATCCTGATACTTTTGTCCATGTAGTGTATGTATAAAGTGTGTGTATAAAGAGCTAGACTGGTCAGCTGCACTTAAGCAATTTCCTCCGGGATCAATAAAGTTTTCTGATTCTGATTCTGATAAGGTCTTAAGGTTCACTTTATCATCAGCAACTGTATACAAGTCCATAGTGAGATGAAACAATGTTCCTCCGTGATCAGAGTGCGCATATAACAATAATACCTGTCTAAAGTGCAGATAGTGACCATTAGACATAAGGTATATAAACAATATAAACAATAAACAGTCCAATTGCACTTAGTGTGTATGTAGATGTAATACAAAATAAACTTTTTCCCTGCATATATGTAAAACATTAGGTGAGCAAGGCCACACTGGGCAGCAGATTACTGCACATGTAACAGTATGAAGAGTTAAATAGTGCGTTGCATGTAAAGAAATTGCACATGAAAAACAGCAATTTCAGCATGTGGAAATTAAGAGATTGAGGTATATGATTGGTTATTTGGGGTTTGTAATATATAATTTTGCACATGGAAGGACATTAGCAGCATCTGAACATATTGTGCACATGAAATATTGTGCTTCTCATTAAAGGGCCCATATTCTGCATATTTATTGTAATTTATTTCTGTAATGTTTGTGTGGTTGGTTGGACCAAACCAGTAACAACTGTTTGTTAAATGACCATTTCCAACCTCTCTTTATCCTTTAGAATCAAAAGGGTTTTTGTTTCTGTGCAGTTAATCAAGAGCATACAGTACAGTGCAAAAGTCTTGAGCCACCCCTAATTTCTTTATATTTATGTGGATCACCTTGTTGGTGTGAAAATACTATTTTCTGCCAGTCAAACTGTCTTATCTTTTGGCGTATTGAGTAGCTTAAATGAAAGAAATGGGAACAAATCTTTTACTGTGACAGACTGCAAAGTGCCTAAAGATACAAGGAGCCTAGATAAAGGAGTTCCAACCACTCAGCATTCAGCACCACCAGTATACTGATCACCTGGAGAACTGTTCCTCAAGACCACTGTACAGTATGAGTAATGGTTACTCCCAGCTCATTGCTGCTAATCGTATTTGGTGAGTGATGAGTGATATCTGTATCCTTACAGACGCAGCAAGCACACAGTTGTGGCGTACAGGGATGCCATCTACGTGTTTGGAGGGGACAATGGGTAAGAAGCTGTGCACGGCTCCTTCTTATAATGATTGAAAAGGGTTGCTTCTGACACCCACTGAAGTCTCATCTCTGTTATTCTCACAGGAAAAACATGCTTAATGATCTTCTGCGCTTTGATGTGAAAGACTGCTCATGGTGTCGGTCAGTGTTTTGTATATGTTCTAGTTTTATTCTTGAGAGTAGTTTTTAGAATGATATGACACTTACAGTTGCTTGTTTGCACTGCTGTTTTTAATTGAACAGGGCATTTACCACTGGAACCCCACCTGCACCCAGATATCACCACTCTGCTGTAGTGTATGGAAGTAGCATGTTTGTATTTGGTAAGTATTTTTATTTAATTCTGGTGCTGGAATTAAATAAAATTCTCACCCCCAGTTTTTTCAGGGTTTTTTTCCAAAAAAACACCACCATAGGTATTTCCTCTTCATTCTTCTATTATCATGGATCCGCTTGACATCATTTTCTACTAAATTTAAGGCCAGCATTTTTGGATAAACCCTTACAATTAATAGTTGGTGTTTTTGATCTGAATTGTGAGTAGGCTTCACTTGGTAATTCACCAACAATAATAAAACTGAAGGGTGCAGAAATTAGTGCATCATCACTGTGATGGATTGTGAATATCTAAGTATACTTTCTGCCACTGTCAAGACTGGTTTACCTTAAAAAGGCCATAATACTTTTAAAAACATCCTGTTCTTCATGCTGTATCAGTGAATGTAGATGTGAAGAATAAACCCAAATATTCTGAGTTATATTCTAGTAATGAAAAACAGTTTGGTAAAAAGTTTTTTTCTCCAGAAATGCAAGTTCATTCATCATGTTCTCTGTACTTTTGTAATGAGAAACTCCCCACGTTAATTGCTGGAGATCCATTTTTGTCCAGCAGGTGGTACCAGTGACCAGTTGTAGCTCAAAGCTAAAGAGTTTTGTTTTTTAAACCCTCTTCTTGTTGAGGATGCTTTTTCACTCTGTACAACACTGTTTTTCCTTGGTGAACAAGGTTGCATCTTAGTAAACAGTATATTAATTTTGGTTACATTAGTTTTGATTTGCATTTAAACATTGTGACTGTTTGCAATGTTTTAGGTGGCTACACAGGAGATATCTATTCAAACTCCAATCTGAAGAACAAAAATGATCTGTTTGAGTATAAGTTCGCCACTGGCCAATGGACAGAGTGGAAGGTGGAGGGGAGGTAAGACTTCGTTTCGCGATTCTTATATTCTTTTGTGTGTAAAATCTACCATGGAGTTGTAGATCTTTTACCTAAACAGTTTACTGAATATGTGTATTTCAGGTTAGTAGCCAGGTCTGCCCATGGAGCCACAGTTTATAATGACAAGCTATGGATTTTTGCTGGTTATGATGGAAATGCAAGGTAGGTTTATATACATAAGCCACACTGTGAGTCAAAAAATATATGTATTTTGCTTTACATTCGCACATTACAGTCCTGAGCAACTGAGAGTTTGTGGAGTTGTTGCTTAAAATGTCATTAAAAATGTCAAGGCTATGAAAGAATAAATCTGATTTGGTTTGTTTTCTCCACAGGCTGAATGACATGTGGACCATCAGTCTTCAGGATCGTGAGCAGGCTTGCTGGGAAGAGGTGAGTAAGCATGTGGACTCGACTTTTTGTGAAATTAAATTAAAAATAAAGAAACTTTTAACTATCAAAACTAACACATGTAAAGCATCTGGGGTGCAATTACAGCAGATTACGCGCAATGGGATTCAAAGTCACTCCAATAGTTAAGGTTTACATTGGCCTTATAGGTATTTGCTATGTAGTCTATGATATGTTCTTACATGAATTATGACATGTTCTTAATAAATTAGATGATAACTCGGGGTAAGGGCCGGGTCCAGAATTAAGCGTCCGAGCAACAATTGTAAGTTTAAATTTGTTTGATTAAAACATAAAAAGGGTCCCTGTCCAGTTGGATGATAACATATTTTGTTGTAATTGTAGCATAATGCAAATCAGGAATGGTAATGTCCTTGTGGTCTCACTAAAGAAAACTGAATATTATTTTTGTGAACTGGCTGCCCTTACACATTGGCTGCAGTATTACATTGTTTCTCATGACATTCCTTTGTGGAACAGTTTTACATAACTTGATATTTGCTCACAGCTCATGTATTTTTTGTATCATAATATAACAATTGTGCTGTATAACACATTGTTGGCATTAC
This sequence comes from Brycinus macrolepidotus, assembly GCA_037974445.1. Classification (NCBI taxonomy): domain Eukaryota; kingdom Metazoa; phylum Chordata; class Actinopteri; order Characiformes; family Alestidae; genus Brycinus; species Brycinus macrolepidotus. The sequence continues at coordinate 4,807,754 of JBBPCZ010000042.1, read as the reverse complement.
ATCACCAAAATGAAAAACAGTTGTGGAGACACTCAATGTTGTTGAGTGTTGGTGTGTGTTTGTAATTGAATGATGCTATAACTAAAACCAAATGGCCAATACTTTTCCTACAAACATGCCAAAGGAAAAACACCCAGAGGGACAAAGTAATGCTTTCTGTGAAATTCAAGCGTAAATGAATTAGTATTGATCTTTAATGGTTTTACAAATCAAAGTAATCAGCTCTCATGTCCATCACCAAAATGAAAGAAGTAAGAAGTGAAATGTTTGTAATGTCCGTAAGTTGTCTTGCGTGCACTTGTCTTTTATGTCTGCACATAAAAGAGAAACGCAATTTTGTTCAGCTAAACATCCGTTGTTGTACCGTTGTATGGTATGAATGAAAATAAAGTTCACTTACTTACTTACTTTCATAGTTGTCTCTGTAGTGTAAAACATAACTGCATACAAAAGAATAAGTGTTCTTATAAAATAGTACCTAATGGCCTGTAAAAATGGTAGCATTATCTACCATTACCAAATGAACCAACAAGTTTTGAATCCTAGAGGTGGGCCATTGCTATGAGATGTGGTGGTTGATAGAAAATGCTCTTTTTTTGTGCCCCAGATTGAACAGAGTGGTGAGATTCCACCCTCGTGCTGTAACTTCCCAGTAGCTGTGTGTCGGGACAAGATGTTTGTCTTCTCTGGTCAGAGTGGGGCCAAGATCACCAACAACCTATTCCAGTTTGAGTTTAAAGGTCACATGTAAGTGTACTAGAAATAATATATAATCAGCATTACATTTGTCATTCTTTCATCAAAATGATTTTAACAGCACAAACTGATCTGTTGAGTTTTGGATCAAACCCCACAGATGGACACGTATCCCAACTGAGCACTTACTGAGAGGATCCCCCCCACCTCCTCAGAGACGCTACGGCCACACCATGGTAGCGTTCGACCGCCACCTGTACGTTTTTGGTGGAGCGGCGGATAACACCCTGCCCAACGAGCTCCACTGCTACGATGTAGACTCTCAGACATGGGAGGTCATTCAGCCCAGCACAGACAGTGAGGTAATACCATAAATCAAAAGAGCGTGAGAGCCAGTAAATTATTCAGTGATGAATGTGAAAAATAAATTTTTATTGGTGGTCTTATATTGCCACAGCAACACTGTTAAGAGTCTGTACAACAGTGTCTCCTAAGCACTCGGAATAAATATATTCTTTACAATAACTGTCATATCTGATTTAGCTAAGGTATATATGTTTATTTATCTTGTTTATGTTTATTATGTACTTTATTTTTCATATCCTTGACGTCTTACATTACATCCATTTGGCAGATGATTTTATCCAAAGCGACTTTCAATACGAGGAACACTCAAGTTTCAGGACAGTGTGAGAACCAGAGGAGAGTTCTGAGTGCTAAAATCTTTATATAAGAGTAGTGCAAGAAGATGGTTGAATACGAGAGGAGATTCTCTCAGAACAGTTTTCAGAAGGTGTTTGAAGCCAGAGAGGGAGTCTTAAAATGTCTTATGCTCATAGTACTTCATATACTGATTATAGTATTTAAACAGTTTAAACAGTTATGTATTGTTAGTAATGGTATTGGCAACAGCAAGGTGTATAATCAGTGTATCGTTCTTGGCCTAGAAATTCAGTATTTATACGTTCTTACTGTTAGAATGCATATTATTGTTATATTGTATAAAATGCGTAGTTTGCACTGCATAAAGTACCAAACAAATTAGTTTATACCGTGGTACTCAAAGAATTGTTAATGTTTATAAGAGTAGTTATAAGAGAGTATTTGTTTAAAGCAGTTTCCCTTTGGGAGTTTAAAACTCAAACCTAAAAAGTTATGTTGGCCAAAAAGGTAATGATTGGATCATAGATGAGAGAAGACCTGCATCTATAAAATAGAAAAGAATTACTTGTAACTGAGCCTAATGTGACACACATTTACTCTCAGATGCCTAGTGGGAGATTGTTCCACGCAGCAGCAGTAATCCATGATGCCATGTACATCTTTGGAGGAACAGTAGACAACAATGTTCGCAGCGGAGAGATGTACAGGTTTCAGGTGAGCAGTTTAGAATTTGAATTCTGTTGATGATTGATAACCATTCTGTGTTGTCGAATAGCGTTTGATTGACTGTGAAATTTAATCAAAAATACCAATATGGTACTCAGTGAATGAAATCAAATTAGCATGGATTCATTTGCTAATTTGTAGCTGCTTTCTTTCCTTTAAAATTACCCAAAGAAAATGTGGATTCTTTTTCTTTTCCTTTGCTTAGTTCTCTTGTTATCCGAAATGCACGCTTCATGAAGACTATGGGAAGCTGTGGGAGAACCGACAGTTTTGTGATGTTGAGTTCATCCTGGGAGAGGTATTAATAATGATAAAAACAAATCATTTTTATAGTGCCTTTCTCAAACTGAAGGTCATTTCACAGAGTAATAACAAAACATCAGTAAAGAACAATAAAAGGAACTCAAATTTATTCTGTTTTAATTATGTGGTCTCTCTCTCCCTCCCCCTCTCTCCCTCCTTCTCCCACCCTCCCTCTCCCTCCCTCACTCTAGAGAGAAGAGAGGGTTCTGGGCCATATTGCCATTGTAACAGCACGCTGCCAGTGGCTGCGGAAGAAGATTCTCCAGGCTAGAGATCGACAGAAACAGGTTTACTTCAGATTGCAGTGCATTTTCTTTCATTTAGAGACATTGCACAAATATTGCAAAATCCTTTCCTTAGGAAATCCTGAACACATTTGTATAGCTTAATCAGATAATTACAAAATGGTTAAATATGCTTTAATATACATATATGTAGTCAAACATTTAAATACTAATTGTAGGAGCAAAGCATTTTAATTGAAAATGCCTGAGAATTAATGCTGCCAAATGCTGCCTGTTTAAACAGATAGTTTCAAAGTACATGCTCTTCCTTTGTGTCTCTGTGAAGAGGAGTAAACAGGAGGCAAGTGAGGACAGCGAGGAGTCCGGAACAGACAAACAGAAGGAGACCCTCGGCACTGGAAGGTCGTCGGGAGGTCCTCCTCTGTTAGAGGTCTCCATCAGGGAGGCGGAGGCTCAGCCATTTGAGGTGCTGATGCAGTTCCTGTACACGGATAAGATCCAGTATCCTCGCAGAGGTGGGCTCTCACCATCCACTCTTAATAAAGGGCACAAAACTTAGGCCTTCAGCATGAAATGGTCTAGTTACTGATGAAATAGATTGCAGTGTAAAAATGCAGTAAGTGAAGGTGGCGGTTTAACTGCATTGATTTAAAAAAATGTATAAAATATCACAAAGTATTGTAATAATATTCAATGAAGTGTGTACCCATTTTGGGTTAAAATAATGTTATTGGGCTATTTTCAAACCAAAAAAGTTTTTACTATCTGTATTACTATTGCATAAATAGTATTCCTCTAATCACCTCTGTGTATTCAGTATGTTTTAAAAAATATTTCTGAATCACAAACAGAATTACCAAATTGTGGTGAAATTCAAAAATTCGTGACGCATTTTCAAAGAATTAAAGTCTATTTGCTGTGATGTCGGAGATTTAAATATTAGTGCTATTTGGACTGAAAAGAGAAAACGACTTTAATTCTAGATAAATTAATTCAGACTTTCATTTGATTCTTTTGTTAATGTTGTAAATGAACATGGAACAAGCCAAAGTAGCAATAAATAAATACATTTCATAGCAATACATTCATTTCAGCACTCTGTGTGACCCCTGCTCTCTTACCCAACTGTCCTCAGGCCATGTTCAAGATGTCCTGTTGATAATGGACGTGTACAAACTTGCCCTGAGTTTTAAACTTTCCCGGCTGGAGCAGCTGTGTGTGCAGTACATCGAAGCCTCAGTTGACTTACAGAATGTCCTCAGTGTGTGTGAGAATGCAAACAAGCTTCAGCTTGACCAGCTCAAGGTAAGAATGTGAAAACACCAGCTTCTGTTTTATGAACACCTAGAAAACAAGAAGAAACTTGTGGAGTACTTTAGCTTGCTGAACATGCGTGAGTCAGTGGTTTTCAGGCCCTGTTTTTCACCTGCTGAACGTGAGTGAGTTGTAAGTCAGTTCTATGAGGTACCTGGCATCTAAAAATAAATCTTGCTGTGCTACTTTTAGCACCCTAACCACACTTGTCAGCTCATTGTAGTGTTCACAATACACAACTTGCTGTCTTGTCATCAGAAATCTTGAAGTCAGACAGAATTTTTTCATCCAAAAATGGATGCAAGCAGGAAGTGAGTGAGTCAAGTTGTTTGTGTTTTAATTTACAGTGAAAGACAAGGAGGGAAATAAAAAAATATGAGTGAAAGAATGCATTGGGATACGCCATGCTTGTTGATGTAAAATTCTTCCTCCAGGTTTCCCCTCACCTCATGCTCTCACTGGTTGTAGCTCATCACCGCACTGACTGTCAGTCACACCCGGGTCACAATATTTATTACACTACAGCATTTGGTCTCCTCAATAAGTCCAGATATTTAGCCTGCTTGATATCTTTTGGGTGTTTGCGATGTTTTTGCTTCTTGTCGGGGGCTTTTCTTAGTGATCTCCAAAAAGTGTGAGTGGAAAATCAGGTCTTAAACCGTGTAGTGTGAAGCCTAATGCTTCTTAGGCCAGAACTGGCATAATGACTGAATTTACATTAAACTATTTATAACATTCAAACTCCTTTTCTTTCATCTTTATGCATCTGTATTTCTGTTTCCACAGGAGCATTGCCTTAACTTCGTGGTGAAGGAGACCCATTTTAACCAGGTGATAATGACCAAAGAGTTTGAACACCTTTCCACTCCGCTCATCGTGGAGATCGTGAGACGAAAACAGCAGCCACCTCCCAGAGTCTATTCTGACCAGCCTGTGGATATAGGTACAGACCAAACACACACACACACACACACACACACACACACACACACACACACACACACACACTCTCCCTCTCTCTCTCTGTCTGTCTCTCTCTCT
>JBBPCZ010000042.1:4787821-4802629 GCA_037974445.1 Brycinus macrolepidotus | reverse complement strand
TCTCTCTCACACTCACACTCACACTCACACTCACACTCACACTCACACTCACACTCACACTCACACTCACTCTCGAACATACATCCTGAATCCGTGAGCTTTCACCTGACAAACCTTTATAATCACTAATGATCATGTATAGTAATAGGTAAAACCTGAAGTATACCTGAAGTAGGCAGATTATCTTAGAAGTACTTTCACTTTTTTTCACCCTCTTGTTCATTTTTCAGTTGTAACTGTTTTCCAGTTCCAGTTGTGACTGACTGTATGATTTGTTATTTAGGCACATCTCTGGTACAGGATATGAAGGCTTATCTAGAGGGGGCAGGGCTGGAATTCTGTGATATCATCCTCTTGCTGGACGGCCATCCTCGGCCAGCTCATAAAGCCATACTGGCGGCCCGCTCCAGGTATCACACTCTTCTCATGAGACAAAGTATCGGTTCACACTGGATGCAAAATGAAAAGATCTGCGTATGATGCTCATCGTAGCGTTCAAAAGGATCTTAAAGACATAATGTTTTAAAATAATATTATAGAGAAATGGGCAAAATAAAACACTGATTTAGGTGACAGATTTTTTCATTGGATTCCCACAACCAGTTTCTCTACTTGAACAACCAGCACACTTTATAATCCATAGGACCCATTGGATGGTTCTCTTCATAGTGGCTTGGTATCTTAATTTTGATTTGTCCAGACCAGAAACATGTAGTAAAACATAAGAACTCATTTCCAAGATTTTATTTTTGTTTTAAAAAGCAATTTGAGTAGAAACGGTGATGGTCTATTGATCAGTTGTCCACATTTGTTGATTTTCTGACAGCTATTTTGAGGCAATGTTTCGCTCGTTCATGCCTGAGGATGGACAGGTGAACATTTCCATAGGAGAGATGGTTCCCAGCAAACAGGCCTTCGAGTCCATGCTGCGGTACATTTATTATGGAGATGTTAACATGCCCCCAGAAGACTCACTGTATCCTTCCAAACACTAGCAAAATCATCTTAGTTGAGAGATAAGATAAGCAAGAATTTTATTTATCCCGAGGGAAATTCTTGTGTCATTAGCATGCTCAGTGCAACAAAAAAGTGTAAAAGATAATAAGATAATAGAAAAAAAAAATATATAAACAATTAACAATAGCGCAACACAATGACAGGAACGCTAGTGTAACAAATAACAGTGTAACACTGTAACATTGCTGTGTGTAAAGATTTAGTGTGCTGTACCAGCAGATCAGGGGTGCAAAATGACTTAGTGTTAATGCAATAAAATGAAAGACAGTAAAATATCAGAATATGGTAAGGTAATGAGATTAATATTCAAAAACATTCAGTCAATTCACAGATTAATTTGATTAAATTGATCGAATGTTAATAGTAGATAGTATATTCAGTATGCAATCAGTAATTGTTGACACACATGGGGACTTAAAATTAATAAAAGCCAATTTAAATAATGCAGGGATGACAAGTAAATGAGTTTGGTCATGATAGTAATTAAGGTATTCTTCTTATTATGAGCAAAGCTGTATTGTACACTACATAAAACATAAGTATTTTGTTCACTTATAATTACCCTTTTAATTACTTTTATTACAGAAGGATTGGGATCCCTCTCTGTTTTTCTGAATGAAAGTGCCTTTATCCTTAACTTGAGCACAGGTACTTGTTTGCAGCGCCATATTATTATGGCTTCTCCAACAACAGGCTGCAGGCCTACTGTAAGCAGAATCTGGAGATGAATGTTACTGTGGAGAACGTCTTGCAGGTAGGCAAGCAGTGGATTGCTTGGCAACTTCAAATGAACATCTAATGTACATCTAAAAATAACTATTTTGTCAGTGCTAGTAAAGCATTTAATTTATTTTCTTTTGGATTCATTCATGCACAGTCAGCTTTCCTTCTAGATGTCAGTCTCTGAACTAGACATTGGTTAAGTGTCTCAAATGATTATTTTGACAACACAGCTGACTTACCTGTCACTATAATAATCTAAAACCCCATACATGTCACTGTTAACAGGTCTAATTATCTTTTTTTTTCATATTGTGTTATATACCATTTTTGTAGAGGCTCTTTTTTGTCCATTTCAATTTCTCAGGTGTCAGAAAAAAATGACCTATTGTGAACATTTGTTGAAGTATTGTGACATATTTTCCTCTACACTGTTTGCAGATACTTGAGGCAGCTGATAAGACTCAGGCTCTGGACATGAAGAAGCACTGCTTGCATATTATAGTGCATCAGTTTATCAAGGTGGGTGTGCTCCTGACCGGCGCTCTGAGGGTGTGTTGGCTCCCTGGCCCTGGCTAATCCTTCTCGTCATCAGTTCTAATCAGTCCAATTAACAGTCGGATCAACAGAAGCAAATGACAAACCTTTTAAGCAGTTCATATCTACTGGAGAGGTCTTTAAACATCAGTAGAAGTAACATAATTAATCGCAGTTGTGGTCAGTACGGAGAAAAATGTGTTCGTTTTCAGTGTGAAAATAGTACATAATGTGGATGTTTGCATGGAGCATGAAACTGCCACTTGCCAAAACAAAAGTGCCATATTCCAGATTTGTTTTATTAGCGTTTTTTGGTTCTGTTTTGTTTGCGTGTACATCTCTTGCTTGCCTTGCGCTCCTGTTTGGCTTGTATTGTTTTGTTTACTGTTTGTTTATTTGTTTTGCTCTCCTTTCCTTCCCCCAAAGGTATCCAAGCTCCCCAACCTGCGATCACTCAGCCAGCCGCTGCTGTTGGACATCATAGAGTCTCTGGCATCACACATATCAGATAAACAGTGTGCCGAGATGAGCTCCGACATATAGGCATGTCGTCTTCTCCTCTCTTCTCTTCTGTTTATTTATTCCAACATCTCATGAATTATATCATTTATTTGCTCCTCTCCCTTTCCACACCCATTCCTCCTGTAGCCTGCTGCTTCTACTTGTAGATTATCATTATCAAAATGGTCCGATAATTTAGGCTTCGGATAATGGAGAAGTAATGCTTTGACGACACACACCACTGTGCTGATAAGTAAGGAATGTACATTACTGGTATGCGCCCCATGTAACCAAATCTGCTTGGAATTTATCTGCATAGTCTTCAGGATTACTAAAGCAAATTTCTTTCAAAATGCAATGTTAATTCACAAAAATGACATGAAACATACCTATAATAATCACCTCGGTTACATGGATAAGGGTATTTGACAAATACAACAACTGTCATTGATTTGTTTGTATTAATTGCTTAATTAATTTATCATGTACTGCATTTAGTATTTTAAATCACCTTTTTTTATATATACACTGCATCATGTAAATATGAAATACTCAGATCTATTTATTCCTAAACCCTTTATTGTTTGATCTCCTTTTTTGAACAATAATTGGTTTTGCTATCTCTGTGTTGTGACTACTCAAAATGAAATATTTACAGACTTAAGTGTTACCGTATCATCTATATACTGTGACTACAGACAAATTGCCGAGTACTAATGTAGGCGCTGCGTAACATATTTCTTAATAAACCATTTAAACAGCTTGATTTTTTTTGTCCTACTTATTTATAGAGGACTAATAAAGATTGTTTCTTTAAAATGTATTAAAAATAGCTTTATTACACTCTTTTAAGACATATCCTTATCTACCTGAACCAAAAATGACACACATACATGCTGAACTGGCAGGATGTCCCTGGTTTTGATGGTCAAAAGCTGAACGTGCAGTGATAATTAAAACATAAAGTAGTAGTTTTATCCAAGCGATGGCCATCTTTCTACCTCTACCTCTCTGTGCTCCCTCCTAACCTTTGGATAGAGGGGAAGAAACAGAAGACAGAAAGAAAGCGAGGTTTTGGACACCAGCACAAAGAGGCTCATTTAGTTTAGAGGCAGGCACTGTTATACCTCCCTGCCAGGAAGTGCAACTGGACCTGGGGGGGCATTTAGGCCACCCAAAGCCTCTGGGCTACAATAAAGGTGTAGCATTGGCAAACATCACTTCCATTTTAACGCCAAGAGAAACAACACAAGGAAATGAGAAATGCTTTCTTTTCCCCAGTTACAAAACTGTAAAATATAGAGTGCAAAGCATGGGAAACTTTAGAGTTGTATATACAGTATGTAAGCGTCTCAGTCCCCAGTTCATCCTGATCTGAACGCTTTGTTTTTGTGAGGTGAAAGCCTATACATTTACATACACTAGCAGTCAAAAAAATACTGTTTTCAAACAATTTGTTGCAAATACATGTATAAAATAAAGGCCATATGATGCTCATAGTTATACAGGTTTTAAACCATTTCTTGTTACAGCCCTGTTTAATGAACAGAGCAATAGGTGATTCCATAATACCTAAAGCAACTGTACTGCATCTAGAACGAACTTGTAATAGAATTAATGGTGAACAGTCACATTTGGCACTTTGTTTGAGTCAGGCAGTGCTGCATCATGCTAGAAGCATGAAAAGAAATGCTGTTTTATCATCAAAGTTGTTTCAGAGAACAAACCGAGATGTAAAACATTTGATTCTGAAACCATTCAGCTGTATAATAAACCAGCGTTCCCAGAGGTGGAGACAGAAGCAAGATGGACAGAAACGGATGGTCAGAGGGGAAACACACACTGGAGTCTAGATCAGCTGATGTCAGAAAAACTGAATTTCCTCAGTATTTTACTGATGTAGCTTTGCTGAATGGATACAATAAAACTGTAAGGTAATTAAGGTAATGTTTGTTGGTAAGAATATTTGTTGGTAAGGTTAACTGTTAATATTTGCAGACAGCCTCCCTCAGCTCTGGTTTTCCCTGTCTGATTCTGGCCATGCTGTCCACAGAGAGGGTTCCAGTCAGGATTAGATGATCAAGAACTCCAAACTTTGAATCCCTGAAATCTTGAGACCCAAAGTGTTCTGAACACACTCGTTCTCGTTACAACTATGTGTTCTAGTAGGAGTTTGGATCTGTTATTTTCACTCTTTCAGTGTGTGTGTCATATAGACTGACTTTTAGTTCCACATACTTAAACAACACAAGCTGGCGAATTGAGCAGCCCTGAGTAAAAATGCCCTACACAGCCACGCCTCTATTAAGCTGAAACAGTGCAGACAAACTCTGAGAGATGTAAGAATGAAGTTCTATAGGTTTTTAATGGAATAAAACCAATCAAGATCTACAGATCTAATGAGAAGAAAAAGGACAGAAAAATGCATCATAAGTATTTGAAAGCTTGACTGGTCCCCTTTAATATCCAGAATGCCCCGTCTTCCAAAAAAACAGTGGCCAGACCTCAGTGATCAAACAGGTGCTCACAGTTAATCAGTGTAAATCAATAATTTCAGTTTATTTTATAATAATGTTTAATAGTTTTCCAATGCCATAACATTGTTGTTCTCTAAAAATTCTAAATGGTAAACAAGCTATCAGTTTACATTTTGGTGTCCAGTTTATAACTTTTCAGTCCATTCTGTTTAAGTTATTATATTAACAATTATTATATGATGCTTCTTTTGAATGCTAGTATACAATCTGTTTATAAAGCTTCGGTTTAGCCCCTCTCGTCTACAGGGAAGTTTAAAAGAAGGGGTTTAACAAGCACCACTTTTTGGATAGAGTACAGCATAGAGTATCCAATCAGAAGAGAGGTCATTTAGTTATTTACATACATCTTAAAGACAGTGTTTAATTCTGTAAATTATGACTGTTTTTCTTACAGTGTGTGACCCAATGTTATCTACAAAAAACAAAAGTATGTAGCATAGCTTAAAACAGGAGAAGCTTCAGTCCTGAAGCCTGAATGCTGTTTGTACTTTTGTCCATTTAGAGCCTGGACAAAGCATGAAACCACATACTCAAGTACGTTTCATTTTACTTAACCAGTCCAGCAATGTGTAATGAGTTAGTTTGCATGATAACTGGTGTACATAAGCTCCTATTAATTGTTAGTACCTCCAGTGCAAAATGAAAGAAGCAATTGTTTGGACACCAAACAACTCTTGTCTACATTTGGTGTGAGAGGAAAATGGTCTAAATCTAATGTTTAAACCAGAAAACTGAACCAGATAACCCCTGGATTACATCAACAGATTTCTTTAATTGTGAGTAAAGAGCCCTGCGTCCTGCAGTGACAGTGAGTGATCACAGAAACTGACTGAAGAACCTGACTCTGACTTGATCTGAGAAAAGCTGTTACCCCTGTTTCTGGATCAGTGCATGAATGAATACAGGGCCTACCCGCACAGAAAACACTACCACCATCTTATCCTTGACCTTTGTCCACTCATTTTGCCCTTCACCCCCCGTGCAGGTTCAATTACTTCAGATTTGACAGAGATAAGCCTAAACAATGAGCTCTCTGTGTAAAGGAGGAACATGATATGGCAAGGTCATTTAAATTAGTTTTACTTATATGGAACTAAGGGTACACAGAGACTTAAAGAAATAGATACAGAAGCTCAATTATCAGAAGCGAGACTAAACCAGACCGCAGTTTAGGCCGAAATACTGACATATATGGTCACACACTGAAGTTCCCATAACCTTAGTCATTATGGGTTGATAACGCAAGAATTTTTGAGGTAAATGAAGTGCATGTACTCTATAGAGGACATACTTGAATATGAGATGATGACCCAAGATTTTCTGAGTTTAATTAAGTGCATGTGCTCTATAGAGAACACAGGTGAACGTGGCATTTTCCCACAAAGTGTTATGCAGGATTTTTATTTATTTTATATTGAAAAACAGCTAAACATATTAAATGTGTCTTAACCTTTCTACTTTTTATTAACAGTTTTATTGCCATAACTGTTCACAATGCAACAAATACGTTTATTTATTTTTAGTAACCTTTATTTAACCAGGTTTGTCCCATTGAGTTCGCAGATCTCTTTTGCAAGGGAGACCTGTCCAAAACAGCAGCAACACAGCTACAGTCCGACAGTCACACGATAGAAAAAAAAAATTACTTTAAAATGTACTTATATAAAACACTTGCATACAGAACGCCTGGCCTCCAGTGTTTTCACCTGAGCTTTAAAATCATGTTTTGCAACTGAATTTCAGACTGAAGATTGTTCCAAGCATCAGGTGCCGAAAACCTAAAAGCTTTCTTTCCCAATTCAGTTCTTACTTTTGGGACAACCAATTTCAAAATGCCCACTGAACGGAGATTATAACCTCCTCGCTTCCATATCAAAAGTGATGATAAATAAGAAGGCATTTTTTCCCAGAATGGCTTTATAGATGAACACATACCAATGACTGAGGCGGCGAGCATATAAAGATGACCAATTTACTTCAGTACAGAGCACACAATGATAAGAAGTGTGTACTTATGTGTACTTATTTTAAACAGGGGTGTGCTAACTTTTGCACTCGGCTGTATATGCATTTTAGTGAGACTATTTTGGACAGTCAGCTGGTCCATTAACTCAACAGACTTCAGGCTCAGGCTCTTTTTAATGTACATGCATTTTAAATGTATTGTTTGCAAATGCATTAAATGCAAATCCGCATGCATTATGCATGAGAGGATAGAGAAGGATGACTGTATCGCATATTCAAGGACAAAAGGTGGGGAAGGATGAGTTCAGGCCTATTTGTGCGGACGGGTGGTCTGAAATCCATTAACGGAACTGTTTCTACAGAGCTTTACAAAGAAATACTTCAAGTGACAAGATACAAGTGCTTCTAATTCCACTAATACAACACTGACCATAACTGTGCCTCTAGAGACCCTTGGCAAACGGACTAATTTTCTCTCTAATTGTCCACGCCAGCTTGAAAAGGCAGCTGATGCTTAAACACACTGATTCTCTACAAGTGATTCATAATAAGCCTGCAAATGGGTCTCCATTCAGAACTCTCCATTTGGAGTTTCTCTCTGAAGCTCCCCTGCCCTCTCTTTGTGCTTGCTTGTGCCTTCATCCTCCACCTGCTCATGTTTCGCCCCTGCGGAGGCTCCTCGCGCAGGATTTAAAACTGGACCATATCTGATTTCCCCCCTTTTAAAAAGCCCCTTTTGTCCTCGACGATGATATTCATCACTTTGAGCGAACAGAACGGCTCTTGTGGATGGGCAAATGCTTTGGGATTATCTGGAGGTGAACGAGTGCTTTGGTTATTAAAGAAGTTGACCATGAGGATCCAGCCTGGGCTGAGCTGGGCTGGGATGGGCAGGGCTGGGCCTGCTTGGGCTACTGAGTAGGAGGGACGGATTGAAGGATTCAATCCAATTCAGTCCAGCCAGTCTCAAGCAACTGTCTGAGGTGGACAGACCTGAGAGCGAGGAACCCGAGGAGCGCAAGGATGGTGCTGCTGACGACCAAGATCATGCAGAGATCAGCGCTCTTCGTGTCTTTCGGAGGTTTGGTTACCACTTTCGTCACCACCTTCTTGCCACTGTGGAAGACAATGAACTCTGACTTGAACGAAATGGAGAACTGGTACGAGGGTCTCTGGCACACTTGCATCTTTACAGAAGAAGTGGGTCTACACTGCAAAGCCTTTGAATCTTTGTTGGCTTTGCCTCCAGTCACCCTAGCATCTCGGATACTCATGTGTCTGTCCATCGCCACTGGTTTCCTCGGAGTAGCGGCGGCCTTTTTTGGCCTGGAGGGCGTCAATATTGGTCAAGGCCGTGAGAAAACGAAGAGGGTGCTCCTCATAATCGGTGGGATGCTGATCTGGGTCTCGGGGGTCACCACTCTAGCGCCAGTCTCTTTGATCGCCTACGTGATGGTGGTGGAGTTCTGGGATGAGTCTCTGCCTGACGTGATGCCGCGATGGGAGTATGGAGAGGCCATGTTCTCCGCCTGGTTCTCCGGACTCCTTCTGGTGATCGGAGGATCCTTCATCTTCGTGGCCGTATGTATGGGCGACCACCAGGCCAAACAGCAAAACAAAGTATTCTCACAAGCCCAAGGACAGCAACCAAGGACTCAAAGCTACCTAAAGACTGAGATTTTATAGTTTTAGCTCCGTTAGATAGCGACTACGACAGACTAAGACAGTCTGGTGTAATAATGCAATAGAATAGTCTCTTTTTTAAATTGCAAGAAAATGGACATAGGGCATCTCAGTCTTTCTTACTTTGAATATTTTTAAGCCATAATTGTCAAAGCTAATTCAGTCTGGACATTTGCCTACTTTTTTAGTGTCTTAAAAATGCATTTAAGTGACCTTACCTGCTCATGTTTCACCCCTGCTTTGCCTTTATATGGGAAAAAAAACATATTTGTCATTGCAAATCTGAGAAGAGAAACACTTTTTTAAAAAACCAAACTTAAAAAAGTGTTTGATGACATGCATGAGATACACCTGTTAAAGGCACCTGATTTTTCAGTCTGAAAAAACAACAGCTGCACATTTGCATGCTTTTTTAGTGTCTCCGTTTTGTCTCCTTTATTGTAAAAAAAAAAAAATTGTCATTGCTAATCTGAGTAAAGAAACACGCTTTAAAAAAAAAAAAAAAACATACTTAAAAAAGTGTGTTTGATGACATGCTTGAGATGCGCCTGTTTTTTCAGTCTGAAAAAACAATAGCTGTACATTTGAATGCTTTTTTAGTGTCTCGGTTTTACCTTCTTTTTGGTAAAAAAAAAACCCAAATACATATTTGTCATTGCTAATCTGAGAAGAGAAACACACTTTTTAAAAAACAAACTTAAAAAAATGCGTTTGATGACATGCTTGAGATGCACCTGTTAAGGGAATCTGCCTGTTTTCCCGAAATGCTTAGACAATCACTCTGTTCAGTTTGTGTTTAGAAGATGAAACCGCCTGGAAATGTGCCGCAGTGTGGGTTTCAGTCAGAAGAGTTATGCTGTGAAAGCTTTTTGTTTGTGCCAGAAACTATTTATCAGTTTAAGAAGCTTTCTGAAGTCTCTCCCTCCAACGTCCTGCAGGACCTTCAGGCATTTCTCTGTTACGGTCTGATTTGTCTGTTGTCTGAGAGTGAGAGGTAAAACAAACACAATTTCAGTGAGAAAATTCCTCTGACACTTTAAAAGCACCTGGAGAGGACAGAAACTATATTAGCTGAAATAAATGTTCCTGTCTGTGTCGAGTCTTCAGTTATTCTGGAAATCTCAGACTCACCTGACCGATTCAGCCTGATTTTAACTATTGCCATAATGCAATATGGGGGTTGTGATTAGTAACAACAGGACCTGATTAGCAACCCAGTAATGGTATTTGTTTTGGCAGTAATGGCTTTTAAAAAGTGTGTATTACTGGCTTACTGCTGTTCAAAGCATCAGAGTATGAAATAACTTAAACTGTGAACCCAATTATGGTTGAAATGAAATGCATTTTCTCAGCTGGAGCTGGTACCGGCTGTCACATTTCGCACTTTTTGTTAAAACTGTCAGGAATTAAAATCACCTTTACAGTAATTGTGACCAAGGCTGCAGTTGCTTTCATGTAGTGTTTGTCAAAGTGTATAGATACTATTTGGCCAATTAAAAAAAAATCTGCCATAAGATGTTGCCAGAACATGTTTTCTCTGTTCTTCAGACATGGGCATTCATTTTGTCTTTATATCCTTGTGAAACGTTTGCAAAATATGAATTTCCATTAAAAATGAAATGAATAAAAATAATTCAATAAATAAATAACACTTTTCAGTCTATTATTACCACAAACATTAACACTCATAACAGCACACATTAATGGAACCACAAATTACACCAAGACCTATTATGTACCCATAGCCTGTACCTATAACCATTTTAAGTACACACACATACACACATGTATATGTATATATATATATATATATATATGTATGTATATATATATATATAAATATATATATATATATGTATGTATGTATACATAAAATGGTGTATATATATCTATATGATAGACAGATAGTGAAATCTACTAAATCTGCGAACGAGTGCAGTCAGCCGAACGGAAGCAAAGCAGATATTTGTCAGAATCCCTTCAGCTCTGGTGTTTCGGAGTGGTGGCAGGTGTGTGTTCGTGAGGGGACTAAAAAATTCTTTAATGGATGTTTTGGCTGCTGTGAGAGGGATACCGAAACTACCGTTATAAAGGAAAAGAGGGTGAAAGATAGCACACCTGAGTAACGCTGAATGTCTCTTTTTTCCTGGCTGGAATAGGCATGGGGGATAACTCTGGAGATGTGTGTGTGTGTGTGTGTGTGAGAGAGAGAGAGAGAGAGAGAGAGAGAGAGTTTCAGGACATCTAGTGTTGCTACAGGTTCCAGGGTCACTAAGGACAAGTGAAGCACAGGTGTGCATTTGGTTTACAATTAGAGCTTAATCTCAACCAATAGAGCCACCGTTGCACAAAAAGTCCTTTTACAGTGTGGGAGTGAGGACCATTTGTGTCTGATGGTGGAGAAAGTGAAGAAAACAGGCCATTTGCTGACTTTACTGATGCAGATAAAGCTACAAGACCTTTAGGTTTGTCAGAGGAAAGTTTGGCCTTCATCAGCTATTTTTGTTTGACTGAGAGGTTCATTAGAAACGAACAGTAGTCAATGTGTCCCCAATATTTAGAGACAGTTTCCTAAGTGTTACCATGTTACCGTGTTTTGTCTACTGTAGTGTTTCTCTATGAATCCCTGCACATTTCAGGATGACATGAAATTTTTTCTATAATGAAAAAAATCCTACTTTTCTCTCGTAACACGTCTGTCTATTCCTCAATAAAATGTTTTAATAGTTCCCTTTCTGAAACTTTATTGAACAACTCGGTGTGCTGATGGTGCCCTAAAGGAATTGTGTTCAGTGTTTGAAAATGTTTTGAAAAATGGAAATTATTTTTCCCTGATATTCAGTGAAATGGTCATTGAAATGGTCAATAAGGATTTCAGTATGAAAACTAAGGCAGATTTGAGAACATGTGGGGTTTCCAAGTCCACCTGCACCGCAAGTTTTTCCTGCTTTAACACACCTGATTTAGCTCCAGAGGGACTGTGATCATTAACTACACTCTCACACTCCAGAATGATGTGTTTATTAACAACATACTTTGTGTTCTATCATGATTTTCATCTTAAATTAGGACTTGACTGTTGTTGTGTGAACTTGATAAGAAATCAAATGAATTCACAAATTATACTGAACTAAAATGCATTGAGTTTGTCTTTTCTGGAGCGTGTTATGGTACATTCAAGCTAAAATAATGCAGCATATTGCATAGTTGGACCACATTTTTTGTCTTAATATAACATTGCCGGTGATGCAAAGAGAATAGGTATTCTATTAATTATGATACTTAATGTACCTGCATTGATTATAGTGGTAAACCAGTGCCAACCCAGTCCAGCACATTGATATCAAACATTGCGCCTTGCCATTGCGCCATTTTTCTTTATTCCAATTTCATTCTAAATAATGAATTAGGAACTCACTATTATGAATTCAATCAAATCAAACTGTGAACTGAATACATCGTTACACTCCTGGTCTATGAGGTGCTTCATTTCTACAAATCCGACCACACTGGTTGTGTTAAAAGCAACTCAAAACTGGCTTTTCCTAAAGGAACACTCCAGCCAAAATGAAAAGTTAACCACTGCTAGATGTGCACCAACACACCACAGTAGTCTTTCAAAGTGAGATTTGAAACTTTTCGTTTTGACCAGAGAGTCACTTTAGGAAAAGCTTTTAACACAACCAGCGTGCTCAGGCTTTTAAAAGCGAAGCACTTCATAGACCAGGAGTGTAATGATACTCTCACGCCACGCTTTGATTCGATTCCTGATAAGGAGTTTATGTTTCAATGTTTGGAATGAAATCTGATTGAGGAAAAATGTCAGTAACAGCTTACTAATGAAACTAGAGCTGGAAGGTGGTGGTTTGATATCAATGTGCTGGACTGAACTGATGATTGGCACTGGTTTACCACTATAATCAATTCAGGTACATCAAATATCATAATTAATAGAATTCTTAGTCTCTTTGCATCAACAGCAACATCATATTAAGACAAAAATGACGTCCAATTATGCAATTTGCCGAATTCTGATTATGTGTCTTGAAGGTGGGAGGAACTTTTGAGAAGCTACAGCTGCTCTGCGGTAGATTTTGGGGGGCAGGCTGATTTGATTGACTTATTTATTTGTTAGCTGGTGAACGTGGAAGGAAGCCAGAAAAGTTCCTTACAGCTGGGAGGTCAAATATCTTATTACAGCTGTGGCGACTGTCTTCAAATCATCTCTATAATGAAGAGAATGGATCGCCTAAACAATAGAAAAACCTCATCACATAAGGGCGACACTCTAAAGCTAAAGTTAGTAGGGTATCTGGCTGTGGAGATGACTCATTTTGGCTCTGTTATGTCTTAACTTTGTCTCTGGCGTCTGTTTTGTGCTGAATTAACATAGAACTGACATTTTCTATCCAGTTGTGCAACTGAGGTTAAACTTCCACTGCTAGCTTGGTTGCATTTATTAGCTCAGTTGACCACACACACACACACATACACAAACATACACACCCCTGAACTGAAATTAACTTCTTCCTTCTCCTAACATCATGCATAAACACACTGAACTGTTCTGCCTCATACAAACAACTTACACCTCAACTGCCACTGTAAATATCCATTATTTATTATATACTGCACATTTTCTGTCCTCCTGCCACTATATTTGCACAGTTATTATTTATTTTTGTCTACCACCATATTTGCATTTTTGCACACTTAACGACTCTAGAATACAGTATCAGTCATTATACTGTATTCTTCCAAGCTTGTACTGTAGCTGCTTTTGTCAACTGCACTAAATGTTGTCTTCTTTGCTCTCTTTGCACTCAGTGTATCATGTTTGTGTTTGTTCTTGTGTTGCTCCATGGTCCTGGAGGAACGTTGTTTGGTTTTACTGTGTACTGTGTATGAAATGACAATAAACCTACTTGATGGGTTAACACCACAGGAATTCCCAGTGGTTGGATAATAAAATGACATATGCATTGCATTCTTGGAGCCCTGATGAACCAAAACTAATTCTGTCAAACCAATGAAGCTGAGGGATTCAGTGCTGCACTATAGAATACTGATAAATAACATATTCAACTCTACATTTTGGATGGAGTGCACTTTCAAATGGATACATAACTGTGTTTAAAAATAATGCAATACATATTGTCTTCTGATCGTACATTAACTGAATTAATATGAACCTAACACATCAGCAGTTGCTCAGCATCAACAGGATTTATGCTCATTTCCAGCAAATGTATGTGGTAATACATCTATTCAACCCCACAACACTTCTAGCACGCACATGTGTTTCAATGCTTTTCTGAAGCTTTATTTAACAAACCAGCAACTGCCAGTCCCATGTTCCATAATGACTGCATCAATAGCCATGAATTATTTTCGCATATTGACAGGCTTTACTGGGGGGATGGAGGAAGTTGTCCATCGCATGGTACCAGCACTGACATGCAGAAGCCGATAAAGCCGATGCATTATTCAGCACTGCACTTTTCGTCTTTAGTATTTGTTTATGGCCTTTGTTTCTTGTTGCATTGGCCGTGGTTGGTGACGCATTAAACAGGTCATTGAGTGGTTGAATTAAAGTGACTGATGTCTGTGATGGAGTGATTATGTCCTTTTATCCTTGAAGAGAAGATGTGCTGTCTGTCAATGCTTCAAGCTCCTGAAAGCAGCCACTCCATCACCACCACTAGAAGGCGCAGTAAACATAAGTTACGACTGCATTGTACCATAATAAACTATATGGACAAAAGTATTGGGACACACCCGTTTTTCAGGGTTTGGGCTAGGCACCTTATTTCCAGTGAAGGACAATCTTAATGCTTCAGCAGACCAA
>JBBPCZ010000042.1:4762412-4774646 GCA_037974445.1 Brycinus macrolepidotus | reverse complement strand
AGAAAAGGTTCTTCCCCAAACTGGGTCCACAAAGTTGGAAGCATGGCGTTGTCCAGAATGTCTTGGTCTGCTGAAGCGTTAACATTGCCCTTCACTGGAAGTAAGGGGCCTCTTGAATTAAACAATTGAGTGTCCCAATACTTTTATCCATATCTGAAATCCACACATTACATGATACATGTCAACTATATCTCATTCACACACATCCAAAACCTCTCCTATAACTGATTGTGAGTTTGATTGAGCGTGGATATCACACCATACATAGGATCTAAACTACAAACAAACACTTCATCATCTTGTGCTGAAGACCTAGCTCTTACTTTGACTCTCCTTCTCTTTTGGTGCAGTGTCACTAATAATAAAGCATCTGGAGCGCACCGCGCGCTGCCAGCTTTTTTCTTCTCCACCACTGGCCTTGGTCGTCTCTTATGATTTTCCATTGATTTTAATTAAGCTTCGCTCAGCAGGTGAGAATTCTCTCAGAGATTAAAGCATAAGACCCGGGTTCTCAGCACATTTTTCCAGCCAGAAAGAGAAAGCAGGTTCCGTGCTTGGTGTGGTGGAACTACATTACACAACCGGCGCCTTTTTCTTATCAAGAACATGTTACACTTCAAAATGGAAAAAAAGGCAGTTAGTCTTAGTATGGGCGCTTAAAATCCCATAAAAGTCAAATGTGAGGGAATCGGAATCAGAAAACTTTACTGATCCCGGTGGAAACTGATTATGTTACGACTGCACAGACTCAGAGAGACACAAAACAAGAACAATATAAAATATAAAGTCTAAAATAACAGGCAAAGAAAAATTCTCCAAAAATACTCAGTATGAAATACACTATACTATATACACAAAATGCAGGGGTATAAATACTATCGATTAATAACTTACTGCTAAGTAATTTACTAGTAACACAAATAGTGGTTAGGATTTGATCACTAGTCCGTAATTGTACGTAGTAGAGAAAAGTAGTAGATATTATGTCATGTTATATATAATTTTATCTTTATTTGCTAACATTACAAAAATGCAAAAAACTTTGGTCCTACAACTCGTGTGTTTTTGTCTGCCAGTGTTTTAACTTTAATTCTTTTCTCTGTGCAAAATCTCTGGCGCAATGTTGCAGTATTGCTGTGTATCATTCAATAAATGAATTGTGTATATATATTATATATATATATATATATACAAACATTTATTTAATTGTTTGTATAGTGTGCAGTTTTTTATATTATACTGGTATATTGTAGAGGGTTTATTCTACAGTTTATGCTGCTTCTACTTTCTTCTCTTGTTCAGAATCAGAAATCAGAATCAGAAAACTTTATTGATCCCGGTGGGAAATTGCTTATGTAATGACTGCGAAGACGCACAGAGACACCGAGACAAGAACAATATAAAATATACGGTCTAAATAAAACCTAAATAAAAATCTGTAGAAAAAAACTCAATATGAAAATACACTATGCTGTCTGTCCACTTTGCTGCTGCTCTGTCCACACTATTCTGTCCACTTTGGTGCTGTAACAATGCAAATATCTTTATCTTATATTATCTTATCTTATCTTCTAAGTAATATCGACATAAATGGTGATAGTCCACATGAGTAACTGTGTCTTGATACTTGCTTTTAATTCAGTTTGGTATGTCTGATGTGGTCTTTACAGTTGAGGTCAAAGTTGAGCTCACTCTGCTGGAGAAGGAGAAGGAGGCAGACCTGATGTCTCCAAATGGAAAAGCCAGTCCCTTCTCTGAGTGCCGTCCCAACGGCTCTTTGGGCCACTGCTCGGACGAAGACTCGGCCGCCCTGCGGCCTTCTCACAAACACAGGGACTACATAGAGGCCACGGTGTGCCACGTCAAAGACCTGGAGAACGGACAGTAAGCCAAGCTCTTTATGTCTGACCCACTCAGGGCAAACGTTTGGAACTACTGTTTTCAGTACTAAACCAATATGGTCGCAGAAAAACTGAAAATGGTATCAATATTGCTAATCTTGTGCTACTTCAAAAGATTCTGTTAAATATTAGGATTTTAGGAAGCTGTATAACATCAAGAATGACATCATTATATAAGGAACATCCAGAATGCCATCAGCAGTACATACCAAAGCTTGAGATACAGTACACTTATCCATTTATTTCATAAAGAGTTTTTTTTTGTCTTGTTAAGCATCAGAAAGTTGTTGAGTGAACAACTATTAATGAAAATATGTCAAATAAAACAAGACTCCTTTATAAGAACAAAGAATCTGTACAAGT
Organism: Brycinus macrolepidotus; assembly: GCA_037974445.1. Taxonomy (NCBI): domain Eukaryota; kingdom Metazoa; phylum Chordata; class Actinopteri; order Characiformes; family Alestidae; genus Brycinus; species Brycinus macrolepidotus. The sequence continues at coordinate 4,772,382 of JBBPCZ010000042.1, read as the reverse complement.
GCTTGTCTGACATCCTGTTAACTGGTTGTGTGGTGATTCAGAGCCAAATTCTAGACTGTCCTTTAACTTTAAATGCACTCGTTAACTGTTTCATCACTTAATAATTCCTTTCATATCTAACTTAAATATCTAATTGTAATGAGCCACATTATAATTATAATTATATTAGGTGACTTTGTGTAGGTCAGTAGTGATGAATAAAAAAAAATCTGGCTAATGAAGGTACTCAAACGATGAACATACTGTAAATGTGTATTTTTAGTGAATATTCAGTGAGAAAATCTCAGTGTGTGCCAAAACTTTTGACTGGTAGTGTAGGTCATTTAAAAACATGCTGTAAATAGAAAATAACTACTAAAAGCACCTTTTGGGATGCAGTTTGATATTTAAATTTACACTGTTTTTGTAAAGCAAGTAATTCCAAACTTTTCGGCAGTATTGATTGCACTTCTGGTGTTGTGGTGCAATGTATGAATAATGTGGATACTTGAAGGACAGTTGCATGTTTTTATGAAAAGATCTGTGTAAATGATCATTTTATCTTGAGATTGTGAGGAACTAGCAACTCCATTATTAATTTGTTTTAATTGAGAATGTGAGGAAGCCCTGTTGAAATATCACATAACATCTCAGCCTCTGAAAATTAGACATTTCTCTGTTATTTCTCTACTACTGTGAGGCACATGAACAGGAACTGATTGTGTGTATTCTCTGCCAGGATGCGTGAGGTGGACTTGGGGGCAGGCAGAGCTCTACTCATTAAGGAACATGGAGAATTCTCTGCCATGGGGCACAAATGCCCGCACTACGGGGCACCGCTGGTAAAGGGTGAGGCACGTCCTCCACTGTGTGTTTCTGCTGAATATATCTCGAGACTTATTTTAACCCTTAGAACACGAGCCATGCTGGCAGCGCAACAAATGGAAAATTGTCATCATATGGCAGAACAGCTCCTTATATGGAAGTTCCCCCGGTTTGTGTTGATGCTCGAGGTGTCAGACGTCATACTGAGCTTTGTTTGGTGTTCCTGTGTCACGTAGAACCAAAGTTACTGTAATTTAAAAATATGTAATAATAAAAACCGCTACTGGGGTTTTAAAAACGGCGTCACACACAAACGAACATAAAGAACAAAAATGAACAAATTTCTTTTATTTTAAGTCTTAGAAACAAACAAAAAAAACACAAGATCTTTGAACCCGGGAGAACTTTCGGGATAGTCTCCGCCCACAAGTGTACTTCTATCACATTTTAATTTTCTTTTGTTGATTTTCTATGTATTCCTTTATTTCTTTTATTCTTTATTCTTTTATTCTTTTTTATGCTTAATATTTGTATTCTATTCCAAATAATACTACTAATAATACAATACTAATAATAGTAATTTATTTATATGAAATGCTTGTTGGTTACTTACAAAAGGAAAACATCAAAATAACAGAACCTACTGCAACAAAAACTGGTAGGAGTGAAATAAATGTAGACAAGCAAAGTGACATTCAAAAAACAAAAACACAGATTCAGACTACAGGTCATAAGGAAATAAAGCATAATGCTGACATACTTTCAATAATATTGCATAAAATACACTACCAATATGGAAGAAAATGTAATTTTTTTTAACCAGTCAAATAAATATAAAAAATGTATTTACTTTTATGATCAGTGGCCTGTAATATGTTTTTAGTTAAATGGATGTTGGCTTTTCTGCAGGAGTTCTATCTAAAGGTCACGTTCGATGTCCATGGCATGGAGCCTGTTTCAATATTGCATCCGGAGATATTGAAGATTTTCCTGGACTGGACAGCCTTCCTACCTTTCAGGTAACATTTTGAACGACCTTTCTTTATTTTTGAGCGATGAGTCTCAGTCATGAAGACCAAAGGAAAAAAAACATCCATTGTTTGAATGGGAAATTCACTTTCACCTCCCCATGTGCTCCTCCCCCATTCAAGTGCAACTGCTGTTGAAAGCTCTGGCAGAGACTGTTGTTCCTGTTGTTGTAGACTAGAGAGTCTCAAACTACTTTTCTAACAAAAACTACAGACTCTTAACTGTACCAACTCTGTTAGCTGTAGATGGCCAATCTGTCCGACAGTGATTACTTGGGGCTCTCTAGGGGCTCGGACCTGGACTCTGTAAAGCTGCTTTGCGACAACATTGGTTGTAAAAAACGCTATATAAATAAGATTGAACTGAATTGAACTTACAATGATTTAGCTTCATCTGTGCAAACCTCCAAAGCAAGGTCTTTGGCAGTGACTGATATAATAAATAAATAAAATAGAGGAGCTGCCTCTCATTTAACGTAGTGTCTGTTGTTACTCACAGTTGGAAAAAACCCATACAAACTAATTGACTCACATTAGCTGTAATCTTCTGATAATCTTCTGATCTTTGCTCTTCCCCAGTGAAGGACATGTCAGGGCGATAGTCCGATATGACTGCAGCTTTTGAGTTTCACTCTTCTGAGTTTCTTATGCTCTTATAAAGTTAACACCATGCTATAGACACTTGGCATTGGATGCAAAAATAAAATAAATATTAATATGACAAGTGACTCCAAGGAAAGTGAAGTGCCTCATAAAGTGAATACTTAATAGGAACTTTCCATCATGCAAGCTTCAAATGTCAAGTATGAGAATAAGATAAGATAAGAAAGAACTTTATTTATCCCTGAGGGGAAAGTCTTGTGTCATTAGCATGCTCAACAAGAAAGACTAAAAGAAAATAAGACAACAGAGAAAATAAAAAGACAATAAACAATAGTGCAACACAGTGACAAGAACGTTAGAGTAACAAATAACAGTGTAACACTGACTTTGCTGTGTGTAAAGATTTTGTGTGCTGTACCAGCAGATCAGTGGTGCAAAATGACTTATGATAGTGACCTTAGTATTAATGCAATAAACATAAATGCAATAAAATAGCAGCAGATGATATACGAGGGGCACTCAAAAAGTTTCTGCACTTTTTAAACTCTATTTATGAAGAATTTCAAAAACAAATTACATCACTTTTCTACATAGTCGCCTTCCTTTGCGATGCAACTGATGCACCGCTGCTTTCACATCGTCCTCACATGAAAATCTTCTTCCCCTTAAAGCTTCTCTGAGCTCCAAAAAGGTGGAAATCAGATGGAGCTAAACTCTCAGACACACCCAGTTACTACTCTTCCAGCCTTCACCGTTTCCAGTTAAAATATAAAAGTGCAGAAACGTTTTGAACGTCCCTCGTAGTAAAGAGATAAACATTCAATAACATTCAGTCAGTTCACAGATTAAACAGTTGAGCTGTATATCGCACAAATCTGATTCAGAGGAGAATAATGACTTAAAAACTTAAACAGATCACCTACTGAATGGGGAGGAGTTATACAGTCTTAAGGCCACAGGCAGAAAGGATTTCCAGTGGTGTTTTTAGAGGCGATGAGTCTTTTGATGAGTCTTTTTAAGGAGGTGTGCATGGGGTGGGAGGGGTTGTCCATGTTACAGAGAAGCTTCTTCAGTCACTGAGTTGGGGGTAGCAAATAGAAGAGAGAAAGAGAAAGTAGTCCAGTAGATAAAGAGAGAGAGACTGACCTGGCCAGAGAAAGTTCATGAGAAAGAAGCCCATTTGTTATGTGTTAAGTGACACAACTGACATGAACCTTGTCTTTGTCACAGGTCAGAGTTGAAAAGGACAAGGTGATTATACGGGCAAACAAGCAGGTAAAACTAACTGTACTTTCCTGTTTGAAGGTGTGGGGGTGTGTGTGTGTGGGTGTGTGTGTGTGTATGTATGTGTGTCAATGGCTAGGGTGTAAAGAGTGTAAACATTGTATGATAATGAATCAGAATCAGAATCAGAATCAGAAAACTTCATTGATCCCGGAGGAAATTGCTTATGCTGCACAGACACACAGAGACACAAAGACAAGGACACTATAAAATAAAAAATATATATAATATAAAGTATATTAAATATAAAGTCTAGAATAAATCAAATAAAAATCTGCAGAAAAACCTCAATTTGAAATACACTATGCTATATACACCATGCTGGGTATAAATACTATAGATAAATAACTTAGAGTTAAATGAATTCTAGTAACACTGATAGTGGTTAGGAGTCTCTTATTGTACATAATAGAGATCAGTAGTAGATTAATAATGATAGAAGTAGTGATATTTCACATGATAAGACTACTGCACATAATAATAATAGTGATATTGCATTTAATGAAATAATGAAAAAAATTAGCACCCATAATGTTTAAGATTAAATCATTATACAACATTTTATTGTATATTAAGTAACATTTATACCTGTCTGGTCTCTCAGGCTCTCCAGACCCAGAAGAGGACAAAGGCTATGGCGAAGTGCTCCGCTGTGATCAACTCCAGTACAAGTTTTAGCCATGTTCTCATCATTGGATCAGGTTAGAACCATATACACCTGGTCAAGCAAGGTCTACATTTGTCACATATGTTTAGTTTGCTTGCTTTGTCATTTGTATTTGGAAAAATGTGTTAGAATAGTGAAGAAGAGCTGTGAGGAACAGCTTAAAACTATGCCTGCTGATGCACTAGATCAGATCAGGACATCCCTATATCATACCAGATTTTTTATATAGCTTCATATAAACTATGGGAGAAGCTGTAGTCAGTAATTTAGACAATTTAGAGAAAAAACATTTTAATTGTCTAAATTACAGAGTACAGCTATTCTCTCCCATAGTCTAGATTCAGCTGTATAAAAATTAGGGCATGATATTGGGATGTTCTGATCTGATTTAGTACATCAGACCACATAGTTTAAAGGATCGTTTATCAGCTAAATTAAGCCCAATCAAGTTCTGATATTTTTCTTTTTGGCTCTGTTTATGAAACTTTCATCGGAGCAATGTTATATATAAACTGCAGTAGTAAGGCACATTTATAGGTTTATAAGTTAACCAAGCAATAAAAAATCTTGTGGTGTGTAACTGTTTAAACGTGGACAATTAAGTATTTTAATATTTGCAGAGACAGTTCAGATTCTTAGATTCTTTCCACCTTCTGTTTAGAAATGGGCAAGGTGAGCGTAAGCATAACAGTGAGTATGTAAGAATATGCTTCAAGTATTTTTTCTGCTGCTTACCACGAGCAGTATGCCACCAAACCCCAGAATACACTCCCTTGATGTTTTCACTCACGAGTCGTGGCTGGGATTAAAACAAAACCATGTAAGAAACATTCTGCTGTGCCGGCTGTGCCTCTCCCTCTGCTTAACACCAGTGTTACCAGAGACAGAGCATTTAAAACTGAGAGAATGGAGCACGCTAACATGCAGTTATCACAGTTATGTCATATTGCAAGCTATAGCAGTATGAAAATGTACTCACAGTGGCATATTAGAAGTATAATAGAATAGCACAATGCAACTTTACAAAAATGTTTATTTCATACTGATATTTGTAAAGAGTGCGTCAGAATGTATATGATTTTCTGCAGCTTTTAAAGGTAATTTTTAGCCAAATTGTCATATGTATATATGTATCTATAAATGTTACATAAATGACTCCAAAAATATGGAAAAAAATATATTTTTTTTCCTTGCTTTATAGATTTAAGGTTTAAGATTTCTTAGACGTTTGAGAGTCCTTAACCATTCAGATACTGTATGTAGTATTGCAACACTGAAACAAGCTCACTATAGAGTTGCATGTTGCATTGCGTTTCCCATTCTTTTAGTGAAAGGCCTTTGCATGCTCTCTCTCAGGTCCTGCCGCCCTGGTGTGTGCTGAGACGCTGAGGCAGGAAGGTTTCACTGATCGAATTGTGATGTGCAGCATGGAAAAGCACCCGCCCTATGACAGGCCTAAACTGAGTAAGGTTTGTACAGAGTCCACAGACCAGGCTAGGGACAGTGCAACAGAGGCTGAGTGTGTTCACATTTGAGTAACTTTTCATTATACCGGACGTCCAAAAGTATTCAAACCCCCCTTTTAGAATTCAGCTACCCTAACTTTAATGGTGTACCATTGACTATCTTCGGAATGAGGTGGAGTGGCATTTGGGATTCAGAAGTAATCATCCAACAAAAGCACCTCACATAAATGCTGTCGTGGCAGAATGCAATCAAATCCACACAGAGACGTCCTAGCATGTATTATATAGCCAGTCCAGAAGGGTACGTGCTGAAACTGTAACAAAGTGGGACAACTTAACTATTAATACTAGGTCTGGACCATATAATTATAGGGTGATATAATTGGATGCTGGCCATGTTTGACAGGTTAGCTGATGATAGTGACGTAAAGATGATAAATGTTGTAATGGGAAAGAGAGTTGAGATATTTAGAGAGGGCACATTTCTATCGATAAATACTAATAAACAATATGTATATGTAGTGTTTTACCACCTTTTATACTTAAAACAATTCTTATGTCTCTGCTAGGGTTCTCCAGAGTATATCACACTGTCTGAAGAACATTCTATGCATTTTCTGTGCAGGTGAAGTGTCCTAGTGGTTAAGATGAGTTGTAAATTTACAAAATTAAACTTCTTAGTGTTGATAGTTGAGGTATTGATAGCTGAATTACAGAACTTCTATAATGAAGGAAAACAAAGCCTCATTTTTTAAAATAGGCAAAGCACATGGACATGGATTTGGTCTCACAACTTATTTCTTTTCTGACTTTAGTTAATTGAAATTATCTTTCTTTCCAGTCTTTAGAAAGCACAGCTGAACAACTTCAACTGCGCTCAATGGAGTTCTTCCAAAACCATGATATAGAGCTGTTACTTGAAAAAGAGGTGAGTGACACACATGGTGGGCCTTTTCAGAGCTTTAGAACAATTTAAAATTTCCTTGCTTTTCACTGAGTACTCATACACTCATTTTCTTTATTAAAACTTCGACTTTATACTTTTTCTTACTGGCCAGTTAAAAGTCTACCTACTTTTAATTATTAATATGGTTTTCACTATAGAGTTACGGTTAAAGTTATTATTTGGGTGGCGTAACAGTGGTGTAGTATCTAATATAGAAGTTAACTGTTTTTGTGACTTCATGAAAACCAACACATTTACATATATCCGCTTATTCATCATATATTCATATTCATATATCAGGTCCATTCATTCACACTCAATTTTAAGGAGTATTTCAGCCTGGACTGCTTTTAAATGATACAAAATGCAGGACAGCCATTGAAAACAGAGGTAATTTGCATATATCAGTCTTAAAGACACAATTGCGAAAAAAATAATTCTAACTAATAGAGAGATTGGGAAATGGCCATGTAAGATTCAATATTTCTGTTTTTTTGGTACAAAATTGGTACAAAAAGTGGACAAAATATCAGGGAAAAATAGAATGCAGGTAAAAGAAAAGCACTTTAAAGCTCAGCCACAGCTTTTATTGACCCTGTTGCGTAACTGTTTCTTCCGTCTCAGGCTGTGTCTGTCGATGTAAAGACAAAGACGGTGACGTTTCAAGATGGCTATAAAATGGAGTACAGGAAACTCCTCATTGCGACAGGAAGCAGGTAAGGGCAGAACATGTCAAATGTGTCTAGAAATGGATGAATTAACTCTTTTCATTCTTGCCATTTGCAGGATCAAGTCAAGTCAAGTAGGTTTGTTGTCATTTCAGCCATATACACACAGTACACAGTGAAATGAAACAGTGTTCCTCCAGGCCAGTGGAGCAACACAAGAACAAAAACAGAAACATCACAAGACTACGCAAGTGCAGGACAGGAATACACAGAGTGCAAAGAGAGCAAGAGAGAGAGTGCAAGAAAAACACAAGAGCAACAAAACAACAGGACAAGTGTAGTTGATGTTTGAATGAATACAGTATTATGACAGATACTGCATTCTAGACTCACTAGGTGTGCAAAAATGCAGAACAGATGTAGAAGAGCAATAAATGATAATTGTGCAGATATAGCAGCAGCAGGACAGAGAATGTGCAGTATAATAATAAATAGAGGGCATTTACAGTGGCAGTTGGGGGTTTAGGTTGTTTGTTTGAGGCAGAACAGTTTAGTGTGTGTAGGAATTCATATGAAATAATCAATGCACACATTCAATCTGAGACAAGAAGTGTAATTGTAGATGTAGAATATTAACAAACTCCTATTTTCAGGAAAACGAGCTTTTGGAAAAAACCTGATTTGCGTTATTTGTTTTCCACTGTGCTCCACTAAACATAGGCGCGTAGTCTATTTTAGATGGAAGCCGTGTCAAATGCACATCAATACTAGCTCCTTCTGCTTCTGCCATCCTCTGCAGTTTTTCAAGTTGAAGAAATGCAAGTGTTCTCCTCCTGTTAACAGACACTGTATGTGAAACATAGATATGAAATAATTATTAATGTATTTTTAAGAACTAAAACACAGAAACAAATCTTTGATCTGTGTCATTCATAACTAGACTTAAATTTACTAAGTTGGTCCATAGGCTACAACACAACAAATTAGGAAATTATTGTAATAAACACCATTAAAGTAGACAAAAAACTATTTAACTATGTAGTCTATATGATAGTAGCACAAAAATATAGGAAAAATGACTAGGTCAGCGAACAAAATCAGACAAAACACTCAAATTCTGAGACTCTCGTGGTGGGATATGAAGCCGTGCAGGTAGAAAAAAAATGAGTCACAGACCCAAGGTCGTAGACCGGTGTTTGTGGAATTCAGGGGTCATATTACTTTGGTAGTTGTTAGACGATATTAATTCTAGAGTGAGTTTTTCCCTATATCATCATGCTGAAATCAACTGTAAATACACATTTAAAAATAATTCTTCCCCAATGTCCCTGGACCCCCTCATAGGTTAATAAGAAATTTTGAATTCCTTATTAAGATTACCACCTTTGAAAACAGTAATGATAGAAGTAACTATTGAAGCCTGTATAGGTAGACGGTCTGAAATCATCAGGGATATTCATCAGAGTCTGAAACGTTGACATGCTCTTGGCTGGCGAAACTAGCCCCACTGTGGTGCAGTGGTGCACCTCCAGGGTTGGGGCTTTGAATCCAGGTCCTGGTCTTGTGTGTCCACATTCCAGACATGCGCGTCAGGTGAATTGGGGTTTCAAAATTGACCGTAGATGTGAGTGAGGGAGTGAATGGTGAGTCCCTGCCTCGCGTCTGTAGACCCCGGGATAGGCTCCGGGTACCCGCGACCCTAGTAAGGATTAAGCGGTTGCAGAAAATGAATGAATGAATGAATGAATGAATAACAAAACTCTGGAAAACTTTCCTGAAATGACTTTCTTCCAATCACTCCACTGCTAAGATCCCACCTATGGTACCAGAAGTGAACATATCAGTATGGACAATCAAAAATATTAACCAGTACTAATTCTGGTGTCATTTGACTGTATAATGTATAATTATTTCCTTAAATTTAAAGTAGAACTGAAAATAATATTATTTGGTGTTTCATTTATAACAAATATTAATTGTGGAATAGTTACATGTCTTGATTTATTGGCCAATAGTTCCATGCCTTGGTTATTTGGCCAGCACTAACTAATTTTATATGACTATGACTTTGATATGACTAACTTTCTCTCTCCCTCTCCACTGAAGACCCAAGAGCATAAACTACAAGGGCAAAGACATCAGCAATGTGTTTCACCTGAGAACTCCTGAGGATGCAAACAGTATAGCCAGACTTGCCAGCAGCAAGAACGCTGTCATCGTGGGCACCTCATTTATTGGTGAGGGTCCTGAGGAGTGCTTACATATGCATAAATATTACAATAATAATAATAAATAATTTATAGGTACACTAAATGGACAAAGGTATTGGGGCACACCTGTTTTCCAGGGTTTGGTCTAGGCCCCTTACTTCCAGTGAAGGGTAATCTTAATGCTTCAGCATACCAAGACATTTTGGACAACACCATGCTTTTGTGGACACAGTTTGGGGAAGAACCTTTTCTATTCCAGCATGACTGTGCCCCAGTGCACAAAGCAAGCTCCAT
>JBBPCZ010000042.1:4750185-4762312 GCA_037974445.1 Brycinus macrolepidotus | reverse complement strand
TCATAAATGCTCTACAGAATGAATGGGCACAAATTCCTACAGAAACTCCAAAATCTTGTGGAAAGCCTTCCAAGAAGTGTGGAAGCTGTTACAGCTGCAAAGGGGGACCAACACCATATTAAAGTCTATGGATTTGAATGCTATGCCCTTGTTGGTGTAATGGTCAGGTGTCCCAATACTTTTGTCCATATAATGTATGTACATCTGACCCACCTTTTTTCTTTTCTTTTTCCTTTAGTTAAAAGCTTATTTTGTTTCGATTATTTGTGAGTATACTTGTCTGGTCTGTAAAGTGTGTTAGCTGTCATATGCGTAACATTTTTAACTACATAAAGGGACTTAGATTCTGATTCTTACACTGTATTATATTAAAATCACACATTTTCATCTGCAGGGAGGGTTGCTGCGCTTGGCATGATAGGAAAAGCCACAGAGGTCAGAACGGTGCCTTACTTCTGGACGGCGATGTTTGGTAAAAGCATACGCTATGCAGGTAAAAACCATTATGCAAGATGTGCAGAGCAAAAAAATGTCTTTTTTTTTATATATACCATCTTATTTCATACCTTCAATCTTTCTGCTAAGGTTACGGTGATGGCTTTGATGACGTCATTATCCAGGGAGACTTGGATGAGCTGAAATTTGTAGCATTCTACACAAAGTGAGTAACTTAATACAATATACTGCCCTGTTGCTTCCCTTTTTTGATACCATATAACAGCTCATTTATACTGATGTGTATATTTTTATTTTCTCGTTTGGGCTGAACTAAGGATTTTTCACTGAAGTATGAATTACAGGCATGACTAAGCTTATTTTTTGGTATTTGAAGTCATGTTTCGCTGTATGCATATGAATACAGTAATTCTGTGATTATATTTGCATTATAGAAGTCACATACAAGTGTAAAAAACTGTATTGATATTAGAGCTGCATGATATGGGCAACATATCAGTATTGCGATTTTACAGCTACATATTGCGACTGCAATGCCTTTCACAAAATTTAAAGGGCCCATATCATCACTTTTCTGGATTTAAAAAGTCTGTAAATATAAAGTATGTAAATATTGTTTCAAGTGGTACGTTTACTCCCCCATCCTTACAGTTCATATATGACAACTGAGCTATAAAACAGCCCATTTTCCAGTCTTAGTTTCTGTGATGTCACAAAACCAACAAATTTAAATTTATCTCCTTATTCTGAGAACAGCAGAAATTAGACTTTTGTTGGATTACATGAAGACCTCGATTCATTAGAACACAGTAACTCACCTGGAGCTGTGATTGGTCACCCTCTCAGAAACACTGTGATTGGTTAGAGGCTCATTTGCATATTGCAGCCGTTTGCGATATCAGTATTGCAGAGACCGATATTGTGATAATTATCAGATGATATATTGTGATACGTGTTGTAAATGAATGGAACTCACATGATTGTTTTCTGTGACTCGTTTAGGAATGAGGAGGTGATAGCCGTGGCCAGTATGAACTATGACCCCATCGTGTCTAGGGTCGCAGAGGTCTTCAGTTCTGGAAAGACGATTAAGAAGCGTGATGTGGAGTAAGTACATTTCTCCATGAACTCCTGAGTCTACACATAAAAAAACAGCCACAATGAGGATTATTCAATACAAGTGTGGGTAGTCTCAGTGCTGCACATTCATGTTAATAGAGATTTCATAGAGATTTGAAAAAATTTGCAGAATTAAGTAGTTATAATTTAAGTCCTTCTAACCGGTTAGATCTGAAATGTGTTATTCTAGAGGAACTCACCAGGTCAGAATTTTTCACAGTGGCGATGATAAGAACTACACTATATGGACAAAAGTATTGGGACGCCTTACCATTACACCAACAGGGACTTTAATGACATTGCATTCAAATACATAGACTTTAATATGGAGTTGGTCCCTCCTTTGTAGCTCTAACAGCTTCCACTCTTCTTGGAAGGCTTTCCACAAGATTTTGGAATTTCTGTGGGAATTTGTGCTCATTCATCCATTCATCCAATACTTTTGTCCATATAGTGTAGATGTCTGAAGCATTTATAGTCTCTTAAAGCTACCTTACAGAAATTGAATACGCTAAATGGTTACAGTACACCACCTGATGCCTGGCTGATGTTTTAAAGTTTAGGTTTTGGCCTAAAACACATTTTAAAATACCATGGAAAGCCAAAATAGTACCAACAACAAATAAAATGGCTGTATTTGCACTGTAGATGTTGCAACCCCTGGTTCCTGTCACCACTATTGTTAAGGAAGTTAAGAGTCATTAAATTTCTCAACAATTCATCATTTCACATACAAAAAACTCTTAAAGCTTGTTTATATCTTAAGAATTGAATTATGTAGAATTTTTGGAAAAAATGCAACTTTGCTAACTTTAAGCATGCATTGTAAATTAATTTGCTTTTATAATTTGTTTTTAACTATAAAATAATTTGTTTTTAATTATGTAATGCAACCTAATTATGTCCTGTTTTAAACTGTGCTTTCAAAGGATGTTCACACACGGCAAGTACGGATGCATTCTGCTGTTTTACAGTATTGTATGCAGTCTTGGACCTTTTGACAGGCTTGAGACAACAAGAACATCTTCTGATTTTGTTCTGATCTTTATTTTTTTCAGGACAGGAGATATATCGTGGTTGATAGACAAAGGCTCGCAGTGAGGACCCTCAGGACTCTCTAAGCAGTAGAGACTTTGAGCCGAAAGCCTGAGATCTAAGGCCTACTCTCTCGATCCTGAAGGAACGCAGTACAAGGAACAGTCAGACACTGTCAGTGTTGAAGCAGCAGCTGGTGAAATGGGACTCTGCACTGAACTGGGATGAGTACCTGAAGACTGGACGGGTTTATCTGACCCCAAAACTAGGCTCACATGCGGCATGCACCTACTTAAGACAGGTTCCTTCCAACCAAGGCTCTAAATGGAGCAGTAAACACACCCGCTCTCAGTGCTAGCACGAAAAACGAGCCGTAGATGGTTTTTAACGTTCTCGAATGCCGGAGATGTCTTAGGTCAGGATGGTTTGGATGTTTTTCCTTCTCCAGTCGATTGCAGATGCAATGCCGAGCTTTGGCCTTGTCTGCTTGTGCACGAAGCAACTGTACACAGTGTTTATAAAGGGGCTGTTAAGGGGAATTATGGTTAATTTTGTTTTGTACATGCAACTTTGTATATAGCTGTTACCTGAACTTCCATTGTAACATTACATGGCTTTGTTTCTACTAAACCTGTGCACAGTTTATAACGCTACCAATTAGCCTGGGTATGCTAAACTACAGTGTTTAGGAAGATCGAGCGTCTGACCTTTGTACAGATATGCAGCTTCAGTGGTTTTTAAGGCCCACCTTTGATATGACATGGCCTTGTTTAGCAAATCATCCTGACAAATCATGGAATTCATAGATTTAATCAAATATGATAATTAACATAACACAATGTGACATAGGCCAGGTTTCAATCTGCTTGAGGACAGATAGTTTAGCATCTGTAGATTGTAAATGTCCAGACTTTTTCACAGCAATGTATTGGCTGACTGAAGCCTGGCCTGTGGACACGGCAGACTGGTGGAAAAAATAAAATCAGTAGAATAAAATCATTAGGCACTCAGAGCACAATATTAGTTTGAATGTGCCCTTTTTTTCTGCAATAAAAAAAAGCATGTCTCCTGGCATCAGGCCCTTAATGCTGGCTAACAGCTCTTCTAACAAATACAACGTACCTCTTATGGGAACTGTGGTTGCCTTGCTAGTTAAATTGCACAAAATAATATCTATTTAAAGCTATACCTCTGTATTGATGCAAGAAATATCAAAAGCTATAGTCTTGGATTTTCTGTTATCTCGAACTGATTGACTGAACGGTTGATTGACTGATGATTCGCTGTATTTTTAGATCGTATGCAATAATTCTGAATGCTGATTTGGTAGTTTTGGCCTCCCGAAGCTCCTTTTTGTTACTAACTCAGGGATAGGAGGTTCGAGACCGGCTTAAATGGGGGCGGGGGTTTGTCCTGGTGAAAAAAAGACAATAAAGAAATTTGTTGCTTTTATATTCTACCATTTCTTCAACGACTTTATTGATTTTTTTTTTCCTCATTGTTTCGATGCTTATCATTCTAGAATGAAATTATGAAAATATTAACTTCAGCTAAAACAGAGGTGTGACATTTATGGGATTCAACATTTGCATAACTGGCCATAATGTAAGCCAACATGAGGACAGATTCATTCTTAAATTATTTGCTATCAACAGCAGTTTCAACACAAAGCCGTCACAATACTAGAGCACAGTTTCGTCAGTCAGGCAAGGAAGACATTTTACCAAACATGAGAGTTGTAGTTTTTTTTTTTTAAATAAATCCAGTAGAAAACTCTTACAAAAAGCATGAGAATATTCTATAACGGATATATAAAAACAGAGCAAGAATATTTTCACAAAATAGTCAGAACAGCTGTTATCAAAAAAGATTTTGCATCGCAAACAGCCCTAAATGATGGTTTTTGCATTAGAAAGCAATACATTTTTCTGCATTTACTTCACATGTGAACCAATAAGTTGTGCCTGAATTATACAGATCAGCCAGTGGTTGCCAGTCATGCTCCTGGATCCTGGTTCTGTACTTTTCACAGATTCATCTGCTCAAATCCACTGTAATGTCTTGAAGAGCTTGGGAGTGTGTTGAACGATGAGCTGAATCCGGTGCATTTTAGCATACAAAACCCAGATGTATCGTTTAGTCAAAAAATATGAACATGGTATATATCAGCCAAGACAATGCTAGAACCACATTGTCTGCTCTAAGAAAAACATTTCCATTCCATTTTTCCGACGTTTTAACATTTGACATGAACATTTTCTATATTATCTAAAGATATATAATATAAAGTTCTGTACTGTCTAAGCTAAAAACTGCATTTAATCCAAATGGCCATAATTGTTTCCCAATACTCTGATACACATCACAGGAGATCATTTGTTTTACAAATTCAATCAAAGACCAATTCTCATTCAAATGAATCTGACCTCAGTGAAATCACAGCATAATACAGAAGACAGAACACAAAACACAACATTAAACACACATACAAGCATTTCCACAATTTCTTAAAGACTCATAAAAAAGGCATTTCCTTTGATCTGAAGACACATTTTATGAATTGCATTTTTGTAAGTGCTTAAAAATATTGACATTTTATTTTTTCCTCTAAGGTTGAATTAAATGTTTGTGTGGTTGTGTGCACCAAAAAAGTCATAATTCATTTTGACGTCACCGCTTTCCAATCCCTCTTAAATGAGTTTTGTTAACATGCCTTTAAGACTCGTCCATGTAAACGACCCTTGTTCGGACTGGCTGCCCTGCATTGTTCTGAATAGACCCATATATGCAAGTATGTTGGTTTTTGTGACATCACAAAAGCAACAAAGTAAATGTGGGGCTTATTTTGTAGTACAATATATGGGCTGGGGAACGAACAGTACATTTACTTTAACACTTACATAGTAAATCAAACTATTTCTTTTCAAAAAGTGGAGGGACATTTGGTTTTCCATGATATGAGCACTTCATCTAAATGATTAGATTTGTGTTTGACAGTAGCTAAATGTCTATAAACAGCTTATAGATGTACTTCATGAGACCCCAAATATGAGCTTCAAATACATGTAATATAGTTTGAAGAAGTTTTTGAGTCAGTGCAGCTTAATGACAGGTAAACGATATTAAGTCATTACTAAGTTAATTAAATAAACGCAGAAAAAGTGTATAAAGGCTGGTTTCAAAGATTACAGCGAGGTCATATTTGTTTGTCACATTTTTTTCAGACGTACACTTTCATTCACATTAAACAAAAAGGCACTCTAGTGATTCACGGAGTACATGGAACTGACTCCCAAATGACATATAAGAAATACATGTTCTGCACAAATGACATATATGCATTAATTGTGAACCATCATACCATTGTTCTAGTATAAAATACCCAGAAGTCTTCCATGCTGGTCTGTGTTTGGTTTAGAAGTCGTATTCCGCTGCACACTGCTGGAGGTAGTCTTCATACAGTTTCTTCTGTTTACAAAAGATACACACAAGCAAAATGATATACAGGACTGTGCCACAGCCAGGGACCACCACTGCATTTATTTCATTTCCATTCAAAATGATCACTGAGTTACTTGATTTTCAGTGTCAGAAAAAAGCAAAAACCTAATCAGCCATGTGTTAAAGTAAAACTTTTAAGTATTTAGTGTGTCCACTCTAGCTTTCATTACACCTTCCAAACTGCAGGAATATATTTTTATGTTTCTTGTATATTGATTTTCTTCCTTTTTGTCAGTTTCCTTTTCTCACACCATTGGGTTAAGACTCAGTATTGCAATTATATTGCTATGGTAACCCCTTACTTGAATCATACTACATAACACTGACATAACCATGCCATAAATTCCGACATATTATGCCCATTTTTTTAACAGTGTCATTACCATCGCCAGTAGTGGTATTGACACAAAATGTAATGTCTGGCATCAATATTTTAAACATGACAGAAACTGTCACAACATTTTTTGACCCAACATATGACATCTTCCATGACATGTCTGTGGTACATCAATATTACGCAGCACAGTTCAATTAAAGTGTTACTATAGTAATATAATCACATAATGCCAGATTATATGCAGCCCTACTGTAAAATCATACACATGAATATTTCTCTTGAACGGCTGTTGCTCGCAACAAAGTCTTACCTTTTTGGCCTTGATGACATCTTGAACGTACTCACTGGTCTCCTTCAGATTCTTCTTCTCTTTCTTTGTGAGGGTCTTACAGCCTTGGCTGTGGGAGGGGTCAGTAAACAGAAATGTCAATCAAATGCCAAAACAGTTTAAGGCAGAGGGCCGAGACTTAGACACAATATTTCACTTATTTCTGCACCAACAGTGTACAAAAAGACAGTCAGAAGCTGAAGAGGAGTGGAATGGAAGTGGCTACTCTCTGAAACCGTGTATCAAGTACAACTCAATGAATAACTTCACTGAATACATTCAATTACTTAAAGTAGTAAAAATGCTATTAAAGCGTCTATATCTTTCATTTCTGTATTGTTTCCCCCCCCCTTAGGTTCCCTTTTCCCCTTTTGCGTACCAAAATAATCATTTATTTTAAAATGACAATCTAAAATCTTTCATTATCTCTCCAATAAAACAGACTGTTTTTTGTTACTGTGCCTTTAAGACTGATTTATGCAAATAACTTCTCCTCTGATTGGCTGTCCCGAATTCAGAATGGAGGCTGAAACACTCCTTATAACTTCAATGTGAAGGGGCTATAACCTGCGACTGGCTGAACAAGTCCATATATATTTGAGTGCGTAGGTTTTTGTGACATCACAAAAACAATGAATTCAAAACATGCTCTTTTTGCAGCTTAGCGTTAAGGCATGGACTGTAAGGACTGAGGAGTGAATGGCACGAACTACATCAGACACTTTACAGACCTTTTATTAATATAAGTCAGTCATAGGCGGGGGCGTCACGTTTACAATGCCAAAGCAAGGAAAGTGAAACCTAGTGTTTGCATTAGAGCGCCCTCTTGTGTCTCTAAAACATGTGAATCAGCTCCGTGCAGTGAGTCCACTTACCGTGCAAAATGTCTGGCGAGAAAAAAGAAAAAGTAGCACATCGCTCCAAAGATGATGATAGAAACTAACTGTCCATCTTCAGGGATCCACTCCCACACATACATCACTACTGCCTGAGGGAGAACCCACACACACACACACACACACACACACACACACACGCGCACACACACGCACACACACGCGCGCAAACGCGCGCACACATGCACACAAAAATGATTGCTATTTTTTTCCCCCAATATGTTAGACTCAGCAAATCAACAGAAATTGTGCATTAAAATGATCAATTTTTATTTAATTTAAGTGTGGATTCTAAAGATACACCATGTAATGTTTGTGAGTAGAAGCTGAGATATTTTATTCTGGTTTGAACTTGATGAAAATGTACTGATGTGTATGTGCAATCTTGTTTTGCAAAAAGAAAATTGATCCAATACATTTTGCACAATCCGAATCAAAGTCAAAATTGAATTCGGCCTGTTTTTCTGCTCCAAACAATTAATCAGTAACAGGCAATTTTAATATATTTTTTTATTTTCTGAATCAGAATTTGTCATAAAAATTTATGCACGTCTAATTTTTGCCGTATTTGTTGACATGGAAGTCCAAATGTTTTTGACCCAGAGTCAGAAATGTGGACTCAAACAAGTCAACACAGAATTAAAATGTAAAAAAATTCCTAATGTAATATATAATTCCATAAGGAACTTGACTTGATATAATAATAATGAAATTACATTTAAATACAGCAAAATGAGATGAACTGGGACTAATCCTTATATCTCCATTTTTGTTATTACATTTCTTTTTGCCAGCTGCCCTTTACACTGTGTCAAAGGTTCAGAATGAACGCACCAATAGAAATAGATCCAAATCAATAAACTATTTTACATTTACCTACACTAAAGGCTGACCAGGTTACTTAATATGGAAACAGAGTGGAAATATTACCATTCTGGAGATATAATAATAATCCGTAATACATTAAGCTGTTAATGTTTCAAATGTAGGTTGTCTAAAGGCCCCTCTTAGAAAACTTCAAACTTTTTAGAAGAAAACTGACTGAGTTCAGGTCTTCTTCCAACAAAGACGGCATGAACGTGTTGAAGGACGTACCGTAGACAGATACAGGACCTTGGCAGGCCCCTCTCCCAGCACGGCGTTCAGGTCCTCCGGGGCGAAGGTGGTGACGAGGAAGCTGGTGATGAAGAGTGCGGGAAGGAAGAACGCCAGAAGTCCACACAGGAAAGAGTTAATCAGGCTGCTCTTATTATAGCTCACATTAGCCCTGTGGGACCAGACGACAGAGAGGGAGACAGTGAGCTGGGTCTGAGTGGATAAATACAAGCTTACACAGCATTATTAAGCATTTTTGAAGATCGGATGACAGAACGGACAAAAGCATTCTTAAAAATAAAGGGTCCTAAATGCTTATTGGCCTGATATGACATGATTCTAAGACCTTTATCACAATCAGTAAACTTTATCGATCCCGGAGGAAACCGCTTACGTTACGACTGCACAGACACACAGAGACACAGAGACAACAACAATCTAAAATATAAAGTCTCAGTAAATCCAATAAATAATACAAAAAATCTGTAGAAAAAAAAAACTCAATATGAAATACACTATGCACTTTGTGCATTCCCTCACCCTTTGAGTAGTTCTTCAGAGAAACACCCTCTGAAAGGTTTGTTAGGGAACCAGAAATGGTTCTTCTATGGCATCAGCCCCCCAAAAAACTTTATTTTAAGAGAAAAGAACTTGTCTGGGAGTGCGATAACACAGTGATAGAAAGATGGATGGATAAATAAGTAGACCGTGAAACTAGGCCTGGACAGTCTGACTCATTCAGTATAAGTGATTGGCTTCTATATTATATGGACAAATCTATTGGGACGCCAAAATGTCTTGGTCTGCTGAAGCATTAAGACTGCCCTTCTCTGGAAGTAAGGGGTCTAGCCCAAACCCTGAAAAACAGGTGTGTCACAATACTTTTGTCCATATAGTGTAGCTTGCATGTTATAAGATAAGATAACATGATCCTTTATTAGTCCCACGCGTGGGAAATTTTCCAAAAAAAAAAAAAAATCAGTTTTTGAAACTGAAGTGAAAGTGAACCATATGTCACATGTAAACACAGCACAGCACACAGTGTGAAAAGTGTGAAATTCTTTCTCTGCATTTAACCCATTCACCAAGTGAAGCAGTGGGCAGCCGGCGACGCAGCGCCCGGGGAGCAGTGTGTGGGGACGGTACCTTGCTCAAGGGTACCTCAGTGGTGCCACTTGCAGTCCTGGGATTCAAACCCACAACCTTCTGATCACAGAGGCAACTCCCTAACCACCAGCTGCGCCTACACAGTCTTTGTATGATTATAAGTCTATGTAGGGTTGTAATGCAGTACACAGTGTAAGCACAGAGCAGCGGAGGATAAAGCGGAGGCGGAAAGAGGAGAGTTTCGGACCTGTCCTGATCCAGCTTATTGCTGATGGTGGAAGTGATGAGGTTACAGTCTCTCTCCAGCTGGTCTAGGGTTTTCTGCACAGCTTGGTTTATGCTCTTCTCTATCGTCTCGCACACCTCGTCGATCTGGTTCACACACCTGCTCGGCTGTATGGACACACACAAACATACAAAGGGTATGAATAAGAACATAATGAAGGTGAAAGTGAAGTGAAAGTGACCATTCTGTCATGCGACAGCACGAAATTCTTCCTCTGCATTTAACCCATTCACCAAGTGAAGCAGGGGGCAGCCAGGAACACAGCACACTGCTTCCCAGTGTGTGGGGATGGTACCTTGCTCGAGGGTACCTCAGTGGTGCCACTAGCAGTCCTGGGATTCGAACCCATGACCTTCTGATCACACGGGCAACGCCCTAACCACTAGGCCACCAGCTGCCCCAAAAAAGAAGCAGTGGGCTGCCACCAACGAGGGGCACTCGGGGAGCAGTGTGTGGGGACGGTACCTTGCTCAAGGGCACCTCAATGATGCCACCAGCAGTCCTGGGATTCGAACCCACAACCTTCTGATCGTAGGGGGAACGCCATAACCACTAGGCCAACAACTGCCCCTGGAGGGTAAAATAACTGAATAAATGAAGTCCACTTATAGTGATGATGTAGTTTGTGTGGCACAAATATCCTTTACCATTAAACCAGCTATTCTTGCTACTGTGCCTTTAACTGACATATAAATGTTGTGCCTTGTTCAAGAAGCACAGAACTCAGGAAAAATTACAAATGTACACTATCAGTCAAAGGTTCTGGCACACAGATTTTCATGTTACTTAATATTTACTAAAAATCCACTCAATATTCTTTCCTAACAAACAAATTTACAGTATGTTCACCATCTGAGTTCCTTTATTAGCCAGAAAATATCATATTTTTCATTCATCACTGCCGACATACAAAAAGCCCCCTAATATAATTATAATTATAATGTGGATCACAAGACAAGTGTTAGATATTTAACGAGTTATTAAGTGCTAAAACAGTTAACGAGTGCATTTAAAGTTAAAGGACAGTCTAGAATTGGACTCTGCATCACCACACAGCCAGTTAATAGGAGTCAGACCTGCACTGTTACAGATTCTTTACTCTTAGAAAGGAAACTAGTTTTATTTGACAGATTTCCATTTATAGTTGTACACTCACTTATAAATGAAAATATGGCACTTTCCAGTGTTCAGCAAGAATAAAAATCTGCAGTTTAGAGATGGTGTAATGGTAAAAATTGTAAAAACCTGTGGTGTGCAAAAACCTTTGACTGATTGTGTACATTCTGAAACAATAATTGTGTATTAAATAAAATAAATACACTTTTTTTTTTCTTCCAGGACTGGGAGTAATGCACAGAATATTATAGGTTTATTATGTTATTATTATTAATATTATATGTTTAACTGCAGCACTAAGGTTAGTCCCGCATGCTGCTGCGAGAGGCTGCGGTGAGGATCGGCCCGGTCCTGCTGAGGGAACACTCTGCTGACAAGTTGCTGCAGAATGAGACATAAATCCATTTCCTCTGACGCAGCAGCTGCAGCGCACAGGCTCGCCGTTCCTCATGTCTCCTTCCCCAGCGCAGAGAGAGAGACGCACACCGTCTCTCAGGCCTCACTGAACATCCTCTACACGCAACTACTGCAGGCCAGGGCCGTCTCCTCTTACTCAACAAGATCACTGATCAGTAACAGCGTTCACTGAGTTTTATTATTATTATTATTATTATTATTATCATTAATACTACTACTACTACTACTACTACTAATAATAATAGTGAATTATTAAAATGTTAATTATTAGAAGATATTTTAGTAGACTGAAATTTGGAGTTTGCACCATTCCCACCACTGTCTCTGGTTTTTACTTTAACTGAGGGCTTTGGTTAAGTGTGTGTGTGTGTGTGTCCATCTAGGACATATTATAAATAGAATGTGTGTGTGTGTGTGTGTGTGTGTGTGTATAT
>JBBPCZ010000042.1:4703641-4717434 GCA_037974445.1 Brycinus macrolepidotus | reverse complement strand
ACAGAATGAATGGGCACAAATTCCCACAGAAACTCCAAAATCTGGTGGAAAGCCTTCCAAGAAGAGTGGAAGCTGTTTTAGCTGCAAAGGGAGGACCAGCTTCATATTAAAGTCTATGGATTTGAATGCAGTGTCATTAAAGTCCCTGTTGGTATAATGTTTAGGCGTCCCAATACTTTTGTCCATATAGTGTACCTTAAAGACTGATGTATGCAAATGATCTCTGTTCTGACTGGCCACCCTTTATTGTGTCTCATTTAACAATGATCCGGGCTGCAGAGAGTAAACAGTACGTTTTGAAATTAACAGTGTTTGTATACAACATCAAACACCAATTTCAGAAAAAGTGTGGAAAAGTATGGGCCCTTTAAAGCGCTGCATATGGTTCGAACTTGCAGGGGATTGGCAATAAGCATTTGCAATGCTAATGAGCAAAAGCATCTTTTTATTTCAGCTAAAGGGGTGACTTTAGAATGCATTAGAGTCACCTGTTCTGCTCCAAAGCTGGGTGGGTGTTGCAGCATCACAGAACTAAGTGGCTTCATTTTGCATTAATTAGAGAAGATAGAACTTGTGGCATCTGTTGCTTTGTGAGCGAGCTCCATTTAAAACCAGATGCCTGAGGCCCTTTTTTGGGCATTTGGTAAACAAAAGCTTGAGTTGATGCATAATCAGTTAATTAATGAGTGTCCTTAAAAGCACTTTAGTCTGTCAGAAAAGCCTTTTGGAGCGGAGAATTGGAAATCACAGAGGAATTGAACCCGCGCTGCTACCTGTCTTGCTGTGAATAACTCTTTTGTGGTCTCTGCACATGACCTCTGCTGTGTGAAACCTTAATGCAGGGGTGGACGTTTTGGAAGGGACAATGCATGTGCTGCGCAGGAGACAGGTGCATTCAGCTGAGGTGGACCTGGGGGTTGGAAGACGGGGGCAGCCAAGGCCACGCTGAGGGGGAGGATAGGAGCTGAAAGAGAGATGTATAAATCCAGCATGTTTAATCTATTGTGACTTGTAGCAGGGAGGTTGAATCCAGACAAACCGGAAAACCAGGAGGACAGAATACAGACGATTTGAGGGCGCTAGATGTGGGACGTTGCAGTTTAATCAAATACAGTGTTTAGTTTAAAAACTGTATTGTGAGTATGTAGTTATACATTGCAGCCAAGTGCAAACTGTATTTTGTGTTTTTAGTTCAGTTTTATTTATTCAGTTTATTTCAACTTCAGTTCAGATCAGCTCAGTTAAGTTCAGCTTAATTTACTCACCTTTTTTCAATTCAATTTGTCATTACACGTTTACATAAGCCCATGAACTGTCAGAGTTATAAACTATGGACAACTAACTGTTTTTTGGGGTATTTGGTTCAGTTTGGTTCCATTCAGTTCAGTTCAGTTAAATTCAAATTTAATTCAGTTTCAGGTTAATTTCAATTGAGCTTAATTAACTGAGTTCAGTTCAGTTTAGTTTGAGTTGCGCTGATTCAGATCATTTGAATTCAGTTCAGTTCAGTTCAATTCAGTTTAGAATAGTTAAATTCAAATTTATTTCAGTTCAGGTTCATTTCAATTGAGCTTAATTAATTGAGTTCAGTTTAGTTTGAGTTGCTTTGATTCAGATCATTTGAATGCGGTTCGTTCATTTCACTTCAGTTTAGATTAGTTTCCTTTATTTCAGTTCAGTTTGGTTTAGTTTAGTTCACTTCACTTCAACTCAAATCAGTTCAGTTAAATTGACTTTAATTAATTTAAGTCAGTTTAGTTTAGTTCAGTTCAACTGAATTCAGCTCATCCATCCATCTATCCATCCATTCATCCATCCATCCATCCATCCACTCATCCATCCATCAATTGGGACACCCACCCATCCACCCACCCACCCATCCATCCATCCATCCATCCATCCACAAACACATTCACACCTAGGGAAATTTAGCATCTCCAGTCCACTTGATCTTCATGTCTTTGGACTGTGGGAGGAAACCGGAGAACCCAGGGGAAACCCACTCGAATATGAGGAGAACATCCATATACCACTTAGAATGGACTCACGTCCCTGGACCTTCTTGCTATGCAAATTCAGTTCGGTTTAGTTTAATTCAAGTTTGTCACTGTATAGTCAGAAACATTTAGTCTCATATTCTGACCATGTGCAACTAAATGTTTTATTTTGCTTTCTTTGCTCTGTCGTAACAGATGCAACTCATCTGCATCTCTGTGTTTATTAGTGGAGTCAGGTGTGACAGAGCAGGAAAACAGATCCCATGGAGTCTCCAGGATGAGGATTTAAAACTCATGACCCTTATTTCCTTCATCCCTAATTCAGTCAGATAAATTCTCTCTGTGTGAACTGGGAGACCAGGGATGCCTGTGGTTAAAACCTTTGATTTTGAGGAGCTTGTTTGTCATCTTCTCAGCTAATTAAAAAGACATGTCTGAGCCTCATCATCATGAGAGGAGGGCCCTCCAGCCTGTCAACTGTACCAACACACAAATAACTGGACGGAGATGATTAGTGCTCCCTTCTTAGATCTCCCTTCTTAGAGCTTGGTGTGTGTGTGTGTGTGTGTGTGTGTGTGTGTGTGTGTGTGTGTATATATGTGTGTGTGTGTGAGTGTGTGTGTGTTAGGGACATACTAATTTGCTGGATGTTTGGCAAAGTGGCTGTAATTTTGTAATTTCACTGTTTGTTCTAATAATTCTCTTGTTTTAATTTTATTTAATTTAATCTTTTTATAGAAAATTTGCTTCCCTCTAGTGATCACACTCAGCTGTCAGTGAAAGGTGATTATTTCAATAAATCAATAAATAATCAAACAAGCAAATAAATAAATAAATAAATAAAGAGAAAAAGCTACTGTAACGGAGTGAGAGTAAGTCAGGTTTTGTAACACCTTCGGGTTTCTCACAGTGTTAAAGATAAATTTGTTAGAATCATAAAAAAACTTCCACTGAAATTGATCTTCAGCCCAAGCAGACAGTAGTGATTGAACTTAGTCATCTTCCCAGTTGTTAGTTTGTACCTCCAATGTTGTTTTTTTTTGCGCAGACAGTAAATAAACAAGGGCCTCTTTCCATGTTGTGATGACATTTCGACCAATCAGAAAGCAGTGATGCAATCAGCTCGGATGCGCCCCGCTTTCTGCCCTGCCATCAATCAGCAGGGGTACAGCCTGCTTACAGGTTGCTTTACTTGTAATGGAAAAACATTTGTTCGCAGTACGACATGGTTCCTTGTGCCATTTTTGTGTCCTCCCTTCTGCCTCATTCTAGATTCAGTAGCATCTAGTCCTTCGTGAACCCAGTTTCCGCCCAGTTCTGGAGACTTCGTGGACTATGTTTTCCTGCTCTAACACACCATGCTACTAATGAGATAAATTTAGCCCTTCATGAGCTGAGTCAGTTGTGTAATATCAGGAAAACAAAGTCCATGAAGTCTCCAGAACTGGGCTGAAACGCACTGAGAAAACCACTGTAACCTGTGACCTTTATGTCCTTCATCCTTAATTCACCCAGACAAATTCTTGCTGTGTGACTCTTGGCTCAGAGGCCTTACCCAGTGAGTCAAGTGGCCACTGTGGTCCAAACTTTTGATTTGGAGTAGCTTGTTTGTCGTCTCCTCAGTAATTAAAAAGGCGCATTTGAGCCGTGGCATCAACATGAGAGAAGGGCCCTCCAGTCTGTCTGGCCATGCCCGCAGGAGCCCTCTTCCGGGGGTGGGAACACGGGGTGCCACGCGCTCTTAAACTCCCACCATCCTCCAAGAGTCACTCCGAGTGAGAGTGGTGCCCGCCGGGTGTGGCTCTTCTGTGGAGGGCACTGGGAGAAGAGGCTGGAGAGGTTTTAACTTCTCCGCCCATTGAGTCTGTGGACTGCTACAAGACCTTAGGGGTTAATCTCCTGTTTGGCATTTACAGTACGGCTCCGGTTTGGGTTGAGTGGAATAGTTTGGCGAAAAGTCCAATTTACCCCCACCCCCAATGGTCATGTTTGATGTCCAGTGTGTTGCTTCTTTAGTTTTGCATTGGAGCTGCAAAGCTGATGTAGCTAATGAGTAACAGATGCTTAAATTACACTAATTAACAGTGTGCACACTACAGAAAAGTAGAAAAGTAAAAAAATAATAATTTTGAGTACTTACAGTAAGTAAAGTACTCATGAAAAGTAAAAACCAGTAAAAAAACCCCCCCAAAAAACAAGTGTATCAACATTTAATCATAATTATGTATATGAAAGTAATATGTGTAATGTTTTAAAAGGTCATTTGAAAGTTGTCCTTGTTTGGTGAGGTTTATTGTGTGTACTGTGTGTGGTGTGGTTAGTAATCGACAGTGCTGGTCCTGCCACAAAGACAAAATTGCAAAGTTGTGGGCAGTTTCATTTTACAATTACATGCATTTTGATGGATGCTTTAATTAAAACAGTACATATAAATACAAGGGAACTGAATGGCAAGAGAAAAATATAAAAATCTTTTAACCTAGATTTGTAACTAGGACTTTGAATATCAAAATGAAAATATAAAGAGTAAAAAGGACGCTGTCAACACCTGATTCTCATTGTTTGGATTTCATGTGCGAAGCCTGTAATAGATGCCTAAACTAACCCAGCTCTGCTGATGAAGTGTGTTGTAGCTTAGTCTATACATTTTGAGGCTTAAAAATGTTTCTGAATACTATAAACAAATATTTGAGTTTTCAGATTATTTGGGCCAGGCCTAGCAATCACTCAGGGATCTTCCTCTGTTGCACACTTTGGACAAAAGTATGCCACACACTGCAAAATAGAAATAACAGATCTTATTTTTTTTATTTAAGAACAACTTAAGAAGTGAAATTTTCTCACCATATTGGCAGATTCTAGAATCTCTGTTCTTGTTTTGTTTTTATTTACTTATTTATCATTTTTTTACAATGATTTTTTTTTTGCAGCCCATGGCTCAAAACAGCAGTAGAAACTACCTTGAGTCCTGCAGTCCTCCAAACTTTTGTCCATTTTATAGATGCAGTATGTCAGAAACCACATAAACAAATCTGTTTGAGATCTTACATCTCACCACAGTAAGAAAGAAGTGAGGGATCATCTAGGCATGATGCTGATTTACAGTTTACAAGCTTCCATCAGCCTTATAGCTCCAGTATTTCACCAAACTATTCCTTGAACGCTGATAATAAAGGGGTGTAAACGGTTTCCTTAAGC
This sequence comes from Brycinus macrolepidotus, assembly GCA_037974445.1. NCBI lineage: Eukaryota > Metazoa > Chordata > Actinopteri > Characiformes > Alestidae > Brycinus > Brycinus macrolepidotus. Next base: position 4,712,239 of record JBBPCZ010000042.1, on the reverse strand, counting down.
CCCCCCCCCCCTCCCTTTTTACATACTGCAGCAGTTTTGTTTGCAGCAAACATCAGTTCGGGTTCATTTGTCAGACGCTCTACTTTTGCGTAAAAGTCTGGTTGTATAAACGTCTGCTTGTTTTTTTTTTTTTTTTACTGTTACGAGGCCTGAGATTTCATTTGTGCTTCACAGTTGCTTTGCTGATGTAGGCAAACAAAGAAGTAGTGTTACTTTTGCAATTTTTCTTTGTAAATTCTCACCCAAAAAAAAAAAAACATCCATTGTTCCAGAAGGCAAGAGAAGATTTCTTTCCAAGAACATTAAAGCACTGCGATAAAAGTGCTGATATAAAAGTGATTATCAGTAACACCAAAACACATTAAAGCACATGTTAGCTCTCTACACAATCACAGTCAGACTTCATGTTCCTTACTAACACGAGACCCACTCCTCTTTTTCTGCCTGGAAAATGTTATTAACCAGAATAATCAGATAAATTGTCACAACATGCTTTTCTGAGCATACCATCAGTGTCATTAAGAAATGAAAGAAAACAGATGAACTGCATGTTTCAGTGCAAATGGCATAATTAAGCCTATTTAACAGGATTTAATGCAGTCAAATACTGAATGATAATCACTGGATTCGTATTCGTAATTTTTTTTTTAATTTTTATATTTGTCACTTTTTTGTCACTTTTGTCCAAGAAAATTGTGATTTTGTATACTGTGAAAAGTATGATGATATTATATGTTTGCTGTATCTCCCTCCTCTTCTCCTGGGTGGGTTTGGCCATCCAACCAGCTAAACTGACAGAAACTGACGGACGTCAAAAAATAACGTCAGTGTGCCTTTTTCAGGATGACGAGCATAATGTGCCTCAGGATCCCTTCATTCTTCTTTATTCTCCGTCTCCCTTCATTCTCATCCCTGTCTTTCCAAGGCAAGCATACACCACACGAGTATACTATGTGTCCAAAAGTATCCAGACAGCCCTTCTGATTGCTTCTGAATGGGCACAAATTCCCACAGAAACTCCAAAATCTTGTGGAAAGCCTTCCAAGAACAGTGGAAGCTGTTATAGTTGCAAGGGGAGGGAACAACTCCATATTAAAGTCTATGGATTTGAATGCAATGTCATTAAAGTCCCTGTTGGTGTTACGGTCAGGCGTCCCAATACTTTTGTCCGTATAGCGTATGTGGTGATACAGTGTTGGTGCACTTGTTTATCATGTATGAAAGTAATTTTGCATGACTGTCTCAGGTGAGAAAGTAGCCCTCTGTGTGTGACTCTGAACTCCCATTGCTTCATTAGACTTCATTGTGATAAATTGTGCCCTAATTTGACACCAGTGTTTTAATTAGTTCTGAAGTAGAGGCTGAATTATTGTGTTCGTTAGTGGAAAGCAAACCCCCACTGAAAGCAATTCTTTCAGGCCTGTTTTTAGAAAACACATGCTGGTATGGGATGCTTTAATTAACCTACATGCTGGGAATTTCGAGCTTTAAAAAAAACCTGCTTCTGGCCTCGGTTCGGAAATGACGTGGAGATAAGTAATGGCGTAACAATAAACTCTGATCTGGGTTCATGATTCATTATTTTCAAAATATTTTAAACGTTCATTTTAACTCTGAATGAGGAAAATGATGTGATGACTGTATGCATGTTGTTGAGCAGCCTAGTAAAAAAACTACAGCTGGGATGTCCCGATCCCATCCAAAGGCAAATTTTAATGGGTGGGCATTAACTAGATCTACCTGTCCACCTTTAATATCATGTTTTTTGTTTGTTTTACTTAGATCGCTATCGTAGACGTACCATAAATGGACATTATCCACAGTTTTCAACAGCGAGGGATGTTTTCAAAAGTTTTTTTGATCATGAATAGGAATAGGACTAGTTTTTTGAATACGAATAGGAATATTGGGGCAGCTGGTGGCCTAGTGGTTAGGGAGTTGCCCCTGCGATCAGAAGGTCGTGGGTTTGAATCCCAGGACTGCCAGTGGCACCACTGAGGTACCCTTGAGCAAGGTACCGTCCCCACACACTGCTCCCCGGGTGCTGTGTTCCTGGCTGCCTGCTGCTTCTCCTGGTGAATGGGTTAAATACAGAGAAAGAATTTCATACTGTGTGCTGTGGTGTGTTCACATATGACAAATGGTCACATTATAGTACTTTTACTTTATATGAAAATTTCTGTAGCACCAGTATTTGGACTATGATTGACATGCCATCAAATGTGAGTGAATGATTTAGCTTCAGGATTCCTTTTTGACACTTACCCTGAGAGACATTCCACCAAAGCATGTAAAAATACACTCCTGTCATCTTTTCCACTCGCAAGTCACACCTGGTCGAAAACAAAACTATTGTGGAAACATTCTGGTTTACGGAGCACATTGCGCTGCTTCTGCTGATTTTTTCACATAAGTTGAGAGGGTATACCACTGTGCACGTGCCAAATATAGTGATTTCACAGCGGTGTATAAAAGTACTAGGCAATTAATTGCGTGTGCCAGTCAAATTTGATCATAAGCCAATCTTAAAGACACTATGTAATCATTTAAAAAACTATGTCCAAAACAAACCAGTCATTTTTTGCACATACTAAAAGAAACATTTTTACTGTAATTATTTTTACTGTGTTATTATTTAGTGTCAGCTTTGTACTTTGATCGATATGGCAAAAACATAACATCATACTTTTTCACAATATATGAAATATATATTACAATATATTGATTTTCTGGCCACTGTCCAAACTGTCAAAAACTATTTAGACAAAAAATGTATTTAACATTTCACACATTGCACTGCATTAAATCCAGCTTACAGGGTTTGGGATGTAATATGAAGTTGGTCAGGGCTCTTTAAGTGCTAACAGTGGTCAAAACACACTAAAAGTGTACTGTCATGATCAGGATCCACCTTGTATCCCAGAAATACTTTTCATTGGAAGTTAAAATAAGTTTTTTTTATATAATTTTGAGGAATTTGTATAAGTTCATTCACCATGAAATACTGACACAGTGTAAATGGCCACAGTTGTTTTCCTATATAGTGTTACGAAAAAAATGCGAAACAAAAATGTAGCTGTAAGGTTTTGTCCCTGCGATGGTACTGTGATATAATGTGATGTAATTCATGATGGTAAAGATAAATACAGTAAAGCCGCATATCTTACTTACATTATGTGGCTGTGTATGTATAAGAACTCAAATATGGGACTGTTGTTGGAAAATATTCAGCAGTAAAGTTCTCAGAACAGAACCAAAAGTGGACTGGGGCTTCCCTCGCTGGTCGTTTGTGTTCAGTCTCGTAATTAATTAATAGATTAATAGATGTCATAATGAATGGAATGCCCATTCTTTTGTCACACTTTTGTGATGTCACAACGCATTGGTACACATTCAGAGATAAGGCCTGGTGACGCTGCAGCAAAATAATGTCATTTCGCTGTTACATAATTGGTCAGTAAAAAAGTACCATCTATCGCAAAGGAGCACGGATCTGAGTGTGTAGGAGAGAGCCGCCTGCCTCTTTGCTGTTAGTTTTTCATCAAGGCTTCAGGAAATAAAGCACTTAGTGCTTAAACACAATGAAACGCCGCACAACCTCCGAGCTTTTGATGCGTCAGCCGGCTGCTTCCCTCCGCCACTTTCTCCCTTTATTTCGGATTTAATATGAATGCGGAAAGCTCTTCGGAGCGAGGGAGAGGGAGAGAAAGGGAGAGGGGCGGAGGGAGGGAGGGAGGGAGCTTATCGGCTGGAACAAAAGGTGGCTCGCTAATAGAAAAAGTTCACTAACGGAGCAGGGGCTGTTGGGCGGGAGGAGGGATGCTGTCGTGTAGTCCAGCAGGCTGTACAGCCACATTAGCACTGTGGCTTATCGTGTTTGTGAATAGAGGAAGGAAAGAGGCTGGAAAAGGCAGACGTGCCACTGAAAGCTATCAGCAAGTGCAGCTCACGTTGAAATAAGTAACGGTGTGATGATTTCAGCGCAGTATTAAAAAATTGGGAAAAGGAGTATCAAAAATGAAAACTGCGTCCCTCGTATACCCTTCATTATTAGTCAGCAATATGTTATTAAATTGTCTCTTTTTACTTTTCTAAACATATTTAAGATATTGTCAGTACTTAACACTGACCAACTGCGTGTTTCATTCAAAAGAGAGCATAGCTCTTCTTTCTGACAGCATTTTTAACATTTTTGGTCTGTTCCAACTTATCAAACCTCAGAAGAACTAAATATCGTCAGACATTGTGTTTTGAAAACATGTCTTTTCGTGTCATGTGTCATGGTACGGCCTCTTCTGAGCCTCCCCATTGCATTCCTTTGTGGAATCCACTACCAATGATCAAAAACTAGATGTCCTAACAGAATAAGTGGGCAGGGAGGCGGCAGAACTTATGCTATACATTCTCAAATGACTGGGCTCGCTTATAAATTCTAGGAGCTGCCATTCTTGAGGCTTATTTTGTCAGAGGGTTGACATGCAGGGCCGACACCTGACAATTTGCCTGTCTAGGCAAAACATAACTTTTCCGGCCCAATCTTCAGTCCTGCAAGATTTGCAATGTACGTTAAATACACAAACAACACTCCAAACAAGTCTCTAGGCAATCACTCCAATAACCTGGTTCATATATAGTACTTTGTACTGATGTTACAATTATGTGTAGCTATTAGACAGAGAAAACCAGCAAAAAATTCACTGTTTAACCCTTCACTTGGGATAAGAAGCAATAAATACATAACGTGATGTCCTAGCAGCCAGTCAGTGCCAAAAGGAAAGTAAGACATTAGCTAAAGATATAGTTAACCCTTAGAACTCGAGTGTGTTAGTAAAATCTGATTTCAGTAAATATAACCGGTGTAAATCAGTCTAAAACTGGTGTTGGTTCTCCTACACGCTCCCCGTTTGCTGCTCTTTCTCTCGGCGCGCCGCCGCTCAGTCGCTCTCCGGAGCCCCTCCCTCTGCGGGTTTTCCCCACCCACTTGTGGGCGGAGACTATCCTGAAAGTTCTCCCGGGTTCAAAGATCTTGAGTTTTTTCTGTTTTTTTCTGAGACCTAAAATCAAAGAAATTTGTTCATTTGTGTTCTTTATGTTCATTTGTGTGTGACGCCATTATTAAAACCCCAGTAGTGGTTATTATTATTAAATAAAAAGTCTTTTAAATTACAATAACTTTGGTTCCACGTGACACAGGAACACCAAACAAAGCTCAGCATGACGTCTGACACCTGGAGCATCAACACAAACTGGGGGAACTTCCATATAAGGATCTGTATGTTTTGCTGTATGATGACAATTTACCATTTGTTGTGCTTCTGGCACGGATCCAAGCTGCTTGCGTTATAATGGTTAAAAATGTAAAGCTCCATTAGATGATCCATGTAGATAAGGATGCCGCAGTTCTTTCTGTCCTGCAGGATGGTTAAATAAATAATCAAGTGTATTTTAAAGATAAGTTTTAGTATGTAGGGCAGAAACAGGATTTATTCAGAAATATACCTGTCCATTTGAATGTGTCTGTGTTTTACACTTCAAGGCCTAATAACACTAAATCCATTGAACTTTTTAATTAAGGCATTTTCACAACTCAAGACTGAGGTCCAAACCAAGGGTCATGGTTATACTGCTTTCTATTTGATCCAATTATGCACTGAAGGCCTTTACATGACTCACCTGTGTCTTGTCTTGTGGGGACTGAAATCGTAAAGTTGTATTTTTCTGTGCCAACGCAAAAAATTGCAAACTTTGAGCTTGATATGAATATTTTGAAAAGGCAGGTGCTTCTTGGACATGGACAGTACAAATTAATCTGAGAAATACAATACTGTGCAAAAGTATTTGGCTCCTGCGTAAACTGTTTAAAGCCATTTATCTGAACAGTGAGGGACTTTCTACCAGCAAATACACAAGTTAACATTAGAATAAATGCAAACAAACAAGAAAGTAGTAAATACTATCAAAATTTGTTTTGTTTGTACTTGAAGTTTTGTGAGCTGGTTAGAAGAACACAGGTTCGGTTCCAGATTCTGCCTTTGCATGGATTTGTGAAACTCCATCAGCAGCTCCTGATTTAATCTAATGAAGTATTAAATGAGCTGAACCAGGTACTGGAGGTATTTGATGAAAACTACGGTGTAATACTGGGCCTCCATGATTAGAGGTCTGAGAATGATTATGCAAACACATAGACAGACATAAAATCACTATTTACTATTTTAATATTATTTGTATATATTCTAATATTAGCTTTTAAAAGAATATACTGCACAGCTAAAAGGGTTTAAAATGTAATATTTTCAGGTGTCTAAGACTTGCATGGTACTATATATAAACATGAAATGCCAATTTTGTGTTTCCTGATTCAGTTTTGAGTAGGCTGCAATACACTTGCACATTTTTTTAAATTTTTTTAAGTATTACGATGTAATAATAAGGGCTCTTATAGCTCTTCAAAGACAGAATGCCTGGGATTAGTATTATTTTGGCTCTGGGAATTATTTTTGTGATGCATTACTTTACATTTTTCTGGAAAAAACATTAGCATAGCATTCCTTTATTTCATTAACAGTTTATATATGCAGTTGAAATAATAGTACTGTAAAATATGGTAATGATTATGACCCTCTACTGGCCCATTTCAAGACTGGACAGTTTGTAGTTTTCATGCCAGTCTGACCTCCCATCACTTCGTACTGGGAGGGTCTTATACTTGTCAGTGAAAATGTCTAACTAATGAATGTACATTTGTTATTTTCTTTTCAAGAACAACTTGAGGACGACAAATTGCACAGTAATGGAGGTGAAGCAGCGCCGCATTTTAACTCCTTTCCTCTGAAAGTCTGTCTGCATCTTTGTCATCCTCATTGCATAATAAAAGTCTCCTGTCACACTGTCACCGCTACCATCATGTTCAGACACAGTGTGGAGTAGTTTGGCCTAACAAATACACATTTCTTTTCTTTTCCTCTCTTCACTTCTGTCTCTGTTTTGTTGTGATAGATGCTGCCTGACTTCTCCTCACTGTTGACCCTCCATGTGACTCATGGTATCAGACTCACAATCCTTCACTGTCCTTCACTTCACTTCTCTTTTTTTATTGTTTTTTTTATTTGTTACCTGTTCTCTGCTCTTCTGTTTTCTTTTCTGTTTTTCTCTTCTCATCTCTTCCTATCTATTCTTTTCCTTTCGTCATCCCAGTCTCTTCTCTTCTCATTTCTTCTCTTATTTTTACTTTTGTTTTCTCTTCTCCTTTCACTTATTTTATTTTTTACTTATTTTAGTCTTCTCTTCTCTTCTCTTATCACCTTTCCTTTTTTCTTTTTTTTACCACCTTCTATTGTTACTTTTGTTTTCTTTACTCTTCTCACATCTTTTCTTTTGTTTTCCTTCTCTTCTTTCATCTTTTGTTTGTTATTCTCTTCTCTTCTCCTTTCTTCTCTTCTCTTCTCTTCTCTTCTCTTCTCTCCTCTCCTCCTCTTGTCCCCTCAGTCCACTGCTTGTTTGTTCATTTCTCTTGTCTATTGTAAGTTTTTTACATTAAATTACCATTATCATAAATCTTAAATGATCATTTATTTAGTTACTAAAAATGATCCGATGTTCCCTGATTTCCCTGATTTATACAGGAACCAGCAGTAACCAGCCTAAACAGGACTGGTCCATCCAGTGGCCTACGTCTGAGTCTGGTAAAGAGAACACACCTGTGGGCGCTCCGGAGCCGGGCCAGTGGGTCCGTCTGCAGCTCACTCAGAGCCCCAAACTGCAGTCGTCCCGCTACAGCCAGCACCTGTGCCACAGCCCGCAGGCCCTGGCCCCGCCCTTCTACACCCTTCACCCGCACCCCCAGGCCGACCGGCTCACCGTGGACTCCTATCCGGGCCTGCTACCCTCTGGCCTGGACATGGGCCACCGCTCCCTTCCCCCGTCCCCCCGGCAGAGGCACTTTGCCCACACGCCTCCGCGGACTCCTCTGGTGGTGAACACCATGACCCCTCCGGGCACGCCGCCGATCCGGCGCAGGAACAAGCTGAAAGCACCCGGCACCCCACCACCGTCCAGCCGCAAACTCATCCACCTGCTGCCCGGCTTCACCGCCCTCCACCGCAGCAAGTCGCATGAGTTCCAGCTCGGTAACCGGGTGGACGACGCACAGACGCCCAGGTCAGTCCCTCACTATCAGATAGAATGCACTTTTATGCTCCTGTCTTAATAGTTTGGCAAAAAATCAAATGTACACAATGTTCCTCTCACACTAAATGTCTGGGGTCTACATTGCATACGGGATTCTGACATTGGTTTGATTGATTTTTGATCAAATATGGTAAATGCTGGCTAATGGAGTGTATTAAAGACATGCATAAAGTACACGCAGTACCTGCAAAAATAACATTTAAAAACTATTTAGATAAGCAATTAGTGTTTTTTTCTCATTAATATTACTGAATATACTAAAGAATACAAATAACATTATACAGTAAAAAGATAAATCAAGCCCAGTATTACTCGTAGTTTCCATCAGAAACCTGGTTTGACTCAGTCAGTCCTTCATTAAATTAAACCAGGAGCTGCTGATGGAGTTTCACAAATCCAAACAACGGC
>JBBPCZ010000042.1:4686008-4698175 GCA_037974445.1 Brycinus macrolepidotus | reverse complement strand
TGGATGAGAAGGCCTGGCTCGCAATCTCCGTTCCAGTTCATCCCAAAGGTGTTGGATGGGGTTGAGGTCAGGGCTCCCTGCGAGTCAGTCAAGTTCTTCCACACTGAACTCATCCAACTATGTCTTTATGGAGCTTGCTTTATATGCTTCATGGTCCCATTCAAAATCTAATGTGAGCCATCCCTGCATCCATCGATATGACAAAATTGGCCACAAGTTGCTCAGACTTGTGATGTGTATCCACAATGTGATGTGTATCCAGCTACACTTTTCTGAATAAAACTCCCTGGTTTTGTGCATGCTCCTTGTAATGCATATTTTTCCAAACGCACGGCCCATAAACAGCGCATTTCATCCACAACTGACAGCCAGAACGAGTTCGATTTGCACCTGAAACTGATGCACAGAGCTTAGTGTGTTGGTCCCAGAGTGTATGACCCCATGTAGTTCCTCTTTCTTGTTTTGAGGAATGTTTCCATGGTGACCGGTGTTTGATTGGCGTATGTGGCACTTTGAGAGTCGGAGGATGGGGTTGTGTAATGCTTGAATCTAATGGATCACAAGAAGATATAATGGAGTGATTTGGAGGTCATGTGACTCACCTTGTGAAACAAGGCTCTTCCATTACTATTCTCCCCTGCTAAAAAACAGCACGTAGCTTTGAGGCCTTTCTTTAAATTAAAAATCTGTTTCTGATTTTTAGGAGCTAGAATATTCTGATAAGTGATATCAGACAATATCATTTTATTTGGCAAAAATATAAACAGTTTTTTAATAAGTTTTGTTTTTGTTTAATGTTTTTCAGTTGTTAACTGTGAATTGTCTGTTTAAATTTCATAATAGGCCCATATCTTAAATTTGTTTTGTGTTTTATAATTTTTTCATCCACTTATCCACTTATGATGTTGTCCCCTGGCGAGAGCATATCAGTAAATTCTGATTTCAGTAAATATAAACGGTGTAAATCAGTCTAAAACCGGTGCTTGTTCTCCTACACGCTCACCTTTTGCTGTTCTTTCTCTCGGCGCACCGCCGCTCGGCCGTTCTCCGGACCCCCTCCCTCTGAGGGTTTTCCCCACCCACTTGTGGGCGGAGACTATCCTGAAAGTTCTCCCCAGTTCAAAGATCTTGTGTTTTTTCTGTTTATTTCCAAGACCTAAAATAAAAGAAATCTGGGCATTTTTGTTCTTTATGTTCATTTGTGTGTGACACCATTTTTAAACCAAAGTAGCGTTTTTTTTTATTACATGTTTTTAAATTACAAGAACTTTGGTTCTACGTGACACAGGAACACCAAACAAAGCTCAGCATGACATCTGACACCTAGAGCACCAACACAAACCAAGGGAACTTCCATATATTGTAAGGAGTTGTTCTGCTGTATGAATTTACCATTTGCTGTGCTTCCGGCATTGATCTGTAATTCTCATGTTCTAAGGGTTAATGTAGGTTTATGTCATTAGGTTTATGACAATTATGTCAATTTTAGTTCATTTTTCAAGACAAGTTTACAAACTCTCTAAATCCATTAGAATAAAACAGGGTGTTTCACAGGACTCTGACATTGAGAACATCCAGGGTTCTAGGGTGGCGCACCCTTCACAATCACTCATAGTGATGTTAGCCAGTGTGGGAATCTGTTGGCTGATGTATAAGATTTGGCAGTCAGTGTTCTCCTACAAGTGTGTTACGCTGTCCAGTTTCATTATGGCAGTTCGGGAAGATGTGGTGGACCTTCACGTGACTCAGAGGAAGCCCGCACTCGCCTTCACCCTCCCAGTGTTGGTGTTATCCTGTGATTGGGGAAGTCCTAGCTACTGGGTGGAATTCAAGATGCCTACATTGTGCAGAAAATCAGGAAAAGCCTTTTCAGAACCCAAAACCAGACTCCCTCTGCGGCTTTGCTTAGTCTGCCAGGCAAATCAGATTTGTTTCTTCAATCAGATTTTTAGACTTCAGATTGTGACCAAATATGATTTGTGTGCTCGGACTCTAGTCGCGTTTGCTTGCATATCCATGCTGGTTGCCATGGTAACAACACACACATGGGTGCGCTGGCTGGGGAGTGGAAGGAAAAACATTGGGTTTATGAGTTTAGATCTTGAGGTGTTGCTAGATATCTAGATATCTGATTTGAAATCATCTGCAAATGTGACTTGGAAAAAGTTGGATTCAGTGTGAATCATTCAAATCCATCCTGCTCAAATCAGAGCTGCTAAAAAAATCAGAAGCTATGGCTCCGGACCCTAGAGCCAGTTCACATTATTCATAATCAAAATTGAAACCAATAATATACATAAAAACCAACAAACACATGAGATGAGTCACAGACTCCAGTACAGCCTTAACAGATGCTCCAAAAACACTCGTTCAAACATAACACATATTCAAAGACACACTTAATAAAAGCTGTTCTGATTGTTTACAGTGGTGTTAGAATTTTACCAGTAAATTCCTAAAAGCAGCCAATTTTATAGCTCCACCGATAAATCAGAAAAGCCCTGCTTTTAGTTAGCTCTTCAGAATTGATGTCAAATACTGAATGAACGATCACAGTGAAAACCGATTTAAATTCTTCCACTCAGCAGTTATCCTGCCTGACACTAACCCCTGCCAGTAAGATCTGACAGCCGTTTTAATCTAGCCAAAGACAAATCCCTCTCTTTTTGGCACGGCTGAGTTGTGCCGAATGCTTTTACTCTCATCAAGCATCATTTTTTGTTCTTTTTTGTCAGTTGTGTTTGTATTTCAGGCCTGAAAAGGATTCGACTGTATGTTTATGTGTACACGCCCGCTGTTCGTGTCACTGTGTGCGTGAGGGAGAATATGACAAAGTGTGAGTGACAAAGACAGAGAGAAAGAAAAGACAGAAAGGCACGTCGGCAGGGAGGAGTTCAGCAGGGGTGTGCCTCGGGTCCGCTTTCATTGTCAGCCTGTTTATATCCAGGAAGACGAATGGATCTAATTTGATTTGAATGGCATAATGGTTTTATCTAAATTGCTGACAAAGCCTTTGGAGGGAAATGCTGATAACCTGTAGCTTGTTTGCTTCCTTCGATGGATTTGGGCTGAGGCTTGAAACGTCTGATTATGGGACTCAGAATAGCATCCCTGAGGCATCAACAGCATTATAGCATCTAAATGAGCTTCTTACTGAGACGCTGCAAGCTACGCACCTTATTAACAGTGTAACGGGTTTGCGTGTGTGCACGCTTTTGTGTGTGTGCATGTGTGTGTGTGTGTGTGTGTGTGTGTGTGCGCGCGTGTGTGTGTGTTTTCTTCAGCTGGTGTGTCTCAGCAGGGCCACATCAGCTCTAGTGTGTGTGTGTGAATGGTTCTTGACCCAAGCTTAAGAATGGACACTACAGGTTGTACATTTGGTGTGAAAAGTCCTATATCTCATTATGTGAGTGTGTGTGTGTGTGTGTGTGTGTGTGTGTGTGTGTGTGGTGTTGCTGGGTTCCAGCCATGTGATATTTTGGTGTGAATTACTTTCTCTGATTACCGTTTCTACCCGCTGTGGATTTCAGGTTTGCTTGTTGCTTGGTTTGTTCCTGGTCTGAGCTCTAAGGAAAATGACAAAGACCAGGTTACAGTGAAACCAAATGTACACTGTCTTTGTTCTCTCACCCCAAATGTAGTCATTCAGCCAAAACACTTTTGTGGTGTCTGAAGTTTGCTTCTTTAGTTTTGCCTTGAAACTAATCAGCCATTGAAGCTTGGACCCCTATAACAAGCAAGATATATTAAAGCGAATATTATGTAGGTATTATAGAATATTGAATCTCCAAAAAATAACCTAAAAGAAGAAGGAAAATTTTCTTAACTTTTGGTGTAAGTTAATGTAGCGAGGAGTTTATTTGTTTTGAAAGCAACAATGTACCAACAACATATAATAATATATTTCATTTTAAAATGGACTTAACAGTTAGCATGGGGTAAACCTCATGCCTAAGCCTCAAGCTCTAGTGCAAAACAAAAGAAGTGTGTTTGGGCTGTTCAACTTAATTTGGGGTTTGGGGGTAAACTCTGGACCTTCATAAAAATAACTAAAAGGAATATTCACATTTTGGAGTATTCTGTTGAATATTATTTTGAATATTTGGATATTCAATATATGTTGGAACATTTACACTATTTGGAACAGAACAAGAGCAAGACAATTTTTTAAGACAGAATGAGAAAAGGTTAATTATTACACATATTAAGAGTGCCCGTTTATTTGTTTATTTTTCTATTTATATTGTTTTATAACACACATCTACAAGAACAAGTTCCAGTCTTCATGCTCTTGTTTATTTGTAGGCATAAATGTAACAGAGCATGTTCTCTAGTTTGGAATCTGGAACAAAAACTTAAATCGCACAGATAATAATGGCGTTCCGACAACTGCAAATCTGCCCTATAGCTGCGAGTTTCTGGTGACAAGCCAGCATTATCCTGATATGCAAGTATGAATGGTGTTACAGAAGTGGTGAATATTGTTGAATATTTGTTGCAGCCCTTGAAAGATATTAAAGTTCTTGAAAGTTAGTTCTCAGTTTGGGATATAAATGCTGTTAACACTGGCTCGCTTTCAGCTTAAAGATCTTCAGCTTAAAGGTGTTCATCCACCTAATGTTTTGCTTCATTCCACTTATATATTTTTTTTAAATTAATTTAAATGACCAACCGTTCACTCATCCATCACTTTTTCTTAAATGCTTGATTTGATTTTGCCTACTTGATCCCTCTTTTCTTGCAGAGCGAGGAAGAAGGCCAAGCCCCTGAACCTGAAGATCCACAACAGCGTAGCGGGAAGCTGCGAGAACCTGCCGACTCAGCGCTCTCCTCTGCACTCAGACCACTCGCTACGCTCCTTCTTCTTTCCCAGTCTGGTGCCCTCCACGCCCCCCGTTCACATCAGCGAGACCCCCACCTCCAGTACGTAAACACCATGTAGCTTCATCTGCTGCTCTCACCTGTGGAGATACTTCCTAAAACAATATTTCCTGAATGTTTTAGCATAAAGTAGTTCACTTGGGGCTGCTGAGACAGAGGTTTTGTTTAAGTGGTAAATGATCCATACCTTGGATTTTATTGGAACATAATTTTATTTGGTGGGAAAATCAAATCTGCACAAATTTCTCACAGTTTTACCACAACTTTTTTAGTTGTAACTTTAATTTAATGTATTTTTAGTGATGTTTTCAACTTTAGTTTTAGTAACTGCCAGACTTTTCAACATTATTCCACCATATACGATGGGGTCCAAAAGTCTGAGACCACTAGTGGAGAACTTTGCATTCTTTTCCAGTTTAATTCAGCGTCTTTCATTGCAAATTATATTATCAGCATGACACTTCAACTTCAGTCTCTAAGTAGAGATTCAGAATGTCTTAGTATTTGTTATTAGTATTATAAAAGAGATTGATATTGAGGTCAGTTATGCTCTCTTGGACTCCTGGCCACGGATGTCTGTGTCATTGCTGGGGTCCTGACAATAAGGAGCCACTCAGGAGCGACTGCTGTCTGAATTATCGCACGCTTGCTTCAAACTGTGTCAGATTGTTCCGTAACCACAGATGTTTATATGGTTTCTGACACTGTATGATATACTGTTGACTAAAAAAATGGACAAAAGTACATTCCATGGCTAAAAAATAACAGTACACTCAGTTAGCATCTTGAAACCGTAATTTTGTCTTTGCTTTTGTTCATTTTTGGATAACAGTATGTCATACAGTACTGTATATGTTTACACTGATTCAGTAAATTCCCTAATTTTAACTTTTTTCTAAACTACTCCTTTAACTGCCTTAGCCCTGGTGTCTTTTGAGACTGCCTAACACAGCTTTACACTTGTCAGTGTTATTGGGAGCCATGCTAGCTCTGACAGATGTAAGATGACGTATCAAAGAGGAGACTGACGTCTTTGGACTCTCCGTTCATCTCTCCTCTTTATTCATGACACAGCTCCCTCATTCGGAATGCCAAATGGCGGGCCACAGCCCGAGCCCATACATATCCTGCCGTGTCTATCCGCAGCGTGTGAGCGCATATCGTCCAGCCAGACGGGCGCGTCAGGGGCCCCTAAGCAGGGGCTATTAGCTCGACAATGAAGCAGCGTTGATGTGAGAGTGCTGGGAATAACACAGAAAGAAAGCTGCCAGGCATGGACGCGCAGTTTTGGGTTCATGTTGTCCCGCAGATGGAGGAGGAAATTTCAAGCGGGGCTGCTCCCAGAGTTTTGACTGATAGGGTCTCATTTCATCTCGCGTCTGGCCCTCTAGCAAACGATCCGATCTGCATCCAAACGACTATAGTTGGGCCTGTGTATATGCGTGTGTGTGCGTATGTGTGTGAGTGTGCGTGTGTGTGTGTGTGAGTGGCCAGACGTGTGTATCATCGACAGGCCAAGTTGGAATCAGATTGTAGATGTCTGGAGACCGTGCGTTTGGTCATTTTTGAAACTGACTTCACTATCAATCATATTTTACACATATAAGCGCACATGTGCTTTACAGTATTTTTATTGCTTTTGTCAAACACGGGAAATGAAACATTTGTGAGACAAGCACTGCTGCAAAATTATACTTACAAAATGCAGAAAATGATCTTCCATAGGCTTTCTATGGGGAGAACTAGAACATAGAACTAAAAACCCTGATAAATGATGCAGTTTTACAACTTGCCTGGGACTATTGAACCTCCCTGTACTCATTTGAATGTTCTTGGTGGTGATGAGTTGGATGGTGATGGTGATGGTGGTGATGCAGCTAATTTAATTGTTTAATGGTATAAAAATGATCCATATCCATTTTATTATGTTTGGTGGGAAAATCAAATCTACACAGTTTCTCACAGTTTTACGTTTTAATGGAGGTCATCTTAAACCCAAATGTGATGTAGTTCTATGCCTGTGGGGTGTCATATTGTACACTAAAAGCAAAATAATTAATAAAAACATTAAAACTGGAAATGAAAATGATTTTTTTAGTAAAAACATTGGCCTGTTTCCACCAAATCCACCACAAAATAAGTTATAGATGTACAGTATAGATGTAATATTTTTTGGTTGCTGGTGTGCTGCGTCATTTGCTTCCTTTGATCCTTCGGGGGGATTGTTGTACATGTTTTGACATTTGAGTCTAATAATTCTGGTAACCTCATCACTGATTTCCAGACCAAACCAAATTCCACCAGAGCTCGGAACAGAGCTCTTTTATAAAAGCCGGTCATTTAGATGAATTTCTGATAAGCGGCATGCTCCAGGGCGGACGAATAATTTCATTGGGCTTGGGGGCAGCATCAGTAATGGCATTAGGCAGGCTCTCCGTGGAGCTCTGGGGCTTTGGGCTGGACTCTGTGGCACTAACTAGGCTGGGGAATGTCATCAGGCTCCACTCAAGTCTACTGCAGGTCCCTGCACATGGTCCACATCAGAAAAGTTTGGCAAAGCTTTATTGACATGGGCAGCAGGTGGGCTGACACAAGGGGGCTATAGTGAAAGTATTTCATCTTGTTAATTGAAGACGTTTTCTTGATGTACCAAATGTATTGCAATATTTCATTTCTCTGAGGTTTGTGAATGGACAGAATGCACCTGAGCCACATTTAAAATGGGAAGCTATGAGCACAATGATTATTAGTGTGATTGTGTCAGCAATCACACAATTGTTCTTCTTACCTTTCTTTTTATTATTTTTATAGCTAAAATAGGCGCCGCTTCTCGTCAGAGCTTGTGCTGAATTTCAGGACCACTCCAACGTCAAAACATCCATTAATATCCGGTGCAGTGCGTTTGTATAAAGCTTTGTGATCAGTTGATCAGGGCCGAAGTATTTATCATTTAAAAACTGGTCGAGAGACATGTGAAAGATAGTTGGAGAAAGAGCCCTTTCAAATGTCTGACATAGAGAGAGTGTCGTGCGGATGCCCAAGACCGACAAAAAGGCGAAAAAATAAAATGCGAAGAAACAAACCCGGAGCAAAACACACAGCACACTTATAAAACAGACTCCGGCACACTAAAGCTCAGGTCAGTTTTATAAAAAGAGATGAGTGTCACTGTTTGCTGTGGTTGAATTTAAAATAATCAGCCTGTGAATGCAGCTATGGGTTCACCCTTGTCCATAAAAGGCTTGGTAAGAGCTGGCGCCCGTAAGAATGAGCGCCCGTTTCTGAACCACAACATCGCGAGTTCGAGACTGTATGGGGAGCAATTTTTATTAACACAAACTTTTTTTGCCCATAAAACCAAAGTTTTGGTGTCTCCAATCCAATTTATCGCAACCACGCAATCACACTTTGCATTTTCTTCCGGAAGTGCGTCTAGTTTAGATTTAGTGTTTGCAAAAATGAGCCATTCGGGACCGAACAGAAGGAAAAATCAAACAGTGGCGATGGCAAAGTGGCCTGACACTCAATTTCTATTCATGGCTTGTTGTTTACAGGCTCTATAATTGGTCTAAATCTCTCTTTTTATGATGGATGTTCAGTGTTTGTGTAGTGCTGATGGTACCTATGGTATAATGAGATACAACTGTTCACAATAGCACAGTTGTATGCAATTGTTTGGACGCCTCCTGTCAAATTACATGTTTTGTTGAGTTTCTTTTTAGATTTTCCCAATTTTCTCCCCAATTTAGTCCAATTCCACCCCCTAACTAGGACTCCCTCAGTCACACGATGCCACCAGCACTGGGAGGGTGAAGGCGAGCACGTGCTTCCTCTGAGTCATGTGAAGCGCCATTGTATCTTTTTGAACTGGCACTAATGCAACATCACTGGACAGCTCAGCATACTGATATCATTTTGTTATATCGGCTAACAGACGCCTACACTTGCTATTATCTCACTGAATGATGCGGGAGAAGGAGGGTCATTACCCACCCTGAGATTACTGCTTTAAGATGACTGTTTTAACATTTTTTAACATATTGATTTAAAGATATAAACTATGTCCTCTGCAGAAGTTTGCTTTATTTTTCCAGTATTTTATTCCAATTATTTTTCCTTAATGGGGCAGGTGCACAAATGTAGGGTAGGGGCAGGGCTGTGGGGATGGGGTACCAACATTTTTGTTGACTGGAGCCAGGTTGGGATGGGGGGTTGATGGACAAAATTTCTGTGCTTCCACTTTGAACTGGTAGTGTTTCCAAACCAAACTGGAATGCAGTTTGAAACAATAGTGCAGTTGAAAAAAGAGTGCAAAAAGAAAAACAGACTAGGCTAAACTTTCTTAAATTGTCCAAGTCTCCTTAATGTATACCTACTCTTGTGCTTTTTTAATGATTGCCCCTGTTAGATCACAGGAAGTATTTATAAGTTCTCACCATCTCCACTATTACATAGTATGAGCAGTGTCCTTTCTTCTAAAATCAACTAAAGTCCTTTAGTTCAGTTTTTGGTGTTCTCGCTCCACTCCAATAAACTTTGCACATCCACTCTTTGGGCTTTTTCATCAGTGACTAAGCCAAGAATGGTTGTATAATCTGCAGTTTTTTAAAGAAGACTTACACCTGGCAACACGGTCATTAGGGAACACAGCTTGTAAAAGTGATCTTAAAATACACCCCTGAGGTCTTCCAATATTGAGAATGGTGGCAGAAGAAAAGCACTGCCCACCATGTACTCTAGTTTAAAAACATCTAGAAGCCAATTTCTAATGAAATCACCCACTCCGAAACCTTAGCTCACTGACAGGTTTGGCAGGAATGGTTGTATTAAAAGCGATGTCTCACTACTGTTCTTGCATTTATTTTGTTATTTAGAGACTTATCTAAGGAAGATTGAAATTGGACGTTTATTATTTTTACCGACTACAATTTTGAAGAAGCAAATATGGTTGTAGGAATGTATTTACATTTTATTTACCTTTATATTTTATTCAGATGAAAGAAATCAATAAGCACTTATTAATCTGAACAATATTTTGAGTGTGTGCATCCAACGATACAAGCAGCATGGAGCTTCAGTAAGAAAACAGTAGCACACGTAAAGCTCCAGTTACACATGCTGAGCCATTTTACTGCTGAATGTGGGACCATATTATTCATTTCATTCTAGCACACCCACTTGTGCTTTATATTTTCAATTACAGGACTTTTATAAACCCTGGCCAATTTGATAGTGTATTGAACGCTTAATGTTTCTTTTAAAGCAATGAATCTCCTGTGTTTGTGTTTTAGTTAAAGGTCATAAACACATCAAAAGAACAACATACACTCAGGTATTAGGAGCATGTTTCATAACTCTTCCTTTTATTCCAACTAATGAATGTAAATGAAAAACAACATACAATTCTGCCATCATGTCCAGTGCACGTTGTCGCCATACTCTTCAATAAAAGCAGCATGGAGCTGCTTTTCATAGGGATATAAAACACAGTAGCACACATAATGCTCCGATTGCACGTGCTGAGCCATTTTACTGCTGAATGTGGAACCATGTAATCAGTTTCATCCTCGCACACGCACCTGTGCTTTATATTTTCAGTTACAGGACTTTTATAAACTAATTTGATAGTGTATCGAACGCTTAATTTGTACTTTTAAAGCAGTAAATCTCAGTTTTTGTACTGTAGTAGGTATTAAACACATTAACACATATTTCAAAATTCCCTCTTTTGTTCCAACTAAAGAATGTAAAGGAAAAACAATTTAAAATTCAAGGCACATT
The DNA here is from genome assembly GCA_037974445.1 of Brycinus macrolepidotus. Taxonomy (NCBI): domain Eukaryota; kingdom Metazoa; phylum Chordata; class Actinopteri; order Characiformes; family Alestidae; genus Brycinus; species Brycinus macrolepidotus. The sequence continues at coordinate 4,687,513 of JBBPCZ010000042.1, read as the reverse complement.
ATCACCATATTCATGGTGATGGCGCTGCTTTTTTTATAGTGATAGATAGCATAGTAGCAAACGTAAAGTTCCAATTCCACATGCTGATCCATTTTACTGCTAAAATTGGGACCTATGCAGCAGCTGTCATCAGGAGATCACAAGCTTGATCCCTGGTGATGCCACAGCTATCCTTGACCAGGAATCCAAGAGGGCAAAGTTGTCTTTGCTCTATCTGGGTGAGTAAAGGCCCCTCCCTCACATCCCGTACGCAGCACATGTTTAGAATACGACTGAAAGTGTCGCCACAGGCTAAGTACATCAGGTCCAGAATGAATTTCTGTTGATATAATAGAGAAAAGAGGTTAATTGTCTCATTAGATGTGATTAGATGTGATTAGATAGGATTAAACAGAGATTGCCTTTTTGAAGGCTTTGTTGCGTCAGAGAAAATGCGTGGATGTTTCCTAGCCGGAGCATCTTGCTGTTTTGTAGTCTTGCTGTTTTAAAGTCATGCGCATAAATTGGTTCCTTTGAACACACACCTGATGGGAGAGTGTGTGAGGATGCCAGGTAAAGCCATAAAGCGCTCTTTCTTTTAACTCAAATCTAATGATCACAATAGCCGCGCTCTCTCTCTCTCTCTCGCTCTCTCTCTCGCACGCTCTCTGTAATCCATTTCATCCTCGAACACCCACCTGTGGTTTATATTTTCAATTACAGGACTTTTATAAACTCTGGCCAATTTGATAGTGTATTGAACGTTTAATTTGTTCTTTTAAAGTAGTAAATTTTCCTGTTTTTGTGCTGTAGTTAAAGGTGCTAAATACATTAAAAGAACAACAAATACGCTCAGGTATTAGGAGCATGTTTCATAACCCCCCCTTTTATTCCAGCTAAAGAATGTAAAGGAAAAACAACCTAAAATCCAACCATGATATGCAGCACACGTTGTCACCAATTCATCGTTTAATACTCCGCAAACAGGCATTGTGTAAAACTGTTTTTCAGCAGTTATCCAGATTTTAATATTTAAAAACACCTTCTGGATGATGTCCTGCACTAAACCTCCATTCCTTTCATTCAGATTAATTAGCCTGGCATTTCTTGAATGAAATGCTTTCAAATAATACAGTGAAGCTTCTTCTGTGTGGTCCTGCAGGCTGTACCAGAAAAATCAGTGGCAAAGGTTATAAACCGCAATACTTTTAAAAGCTTAGTTAAATGTGTCATTAACTTACATCCCTAACTTACACCCCCACTTTTTTTTTCTTTTTTAACCCTGGGCAAGATTTGGACTGCTCCAAACCATTTTCAAGAAATATGGCATTTATTTCAGATTTAAAGAAAGAAGAAACTCTTTTTTCACAGGTCTGTGCACGCATACACTATATGTTTAAAAGTATTGGGACATACCTCTTAATAATTCAGGTGGCTCCTTACTTCCAATGAAGGGCAATCTTAATGCTTCAGCAGACCAAGACATTTTGGACAATGCCATGCTTCCAACTTTGTGGACACAGTTT
>JBBPCZ010000042.1:4668305-4682517 GCA_037974445.1 Brycinus macrolepidotus | reverse complement strand
TCCAAACAACGGCTGGAGGAACCGAGGAGGAATCTGGAACCGAACCTGTGTTCTCCTCACCAGCTCACACAATATCATCTACTTTTACAAACAGAACTAATCTTGATACTTTTACCGCTTTCTTGATTTTTTGTATTTATTCTAATGTTCACTTTGCTGGCAGAAAGACACTTTATCACACGCTGAGGAAAAAATGGCTTTAAACAAGTTGTATTGGGGCCTAAGACTTTTGCACAGTACTGTAGGTGTGTATAGATTTTTTGATTATATGCACCTTATTTTAGGGAAAAACAAATTACAAAAAAAAATTATATTTTTTGACACCAGAACTAATGCAAATAGTGATGGTTGGTGTAGTGTAGTGCAGAACTTCGCTGTCTTCCAAGCAGGAGAGAGGGGTTTGATTCCCACCCTTGGCAACCCACCACACAGTCCTTGGGCAAGACTCTTAACAGTGCATTCGCTGATACCTGTGATATGCAAAAATTGTGTGTCAATTTGAATAAAAGCATCTGCTAAAGGTTGTAAGTGCACCTATAAATCAATTGTAGATGTGGTTAAGTGACATATTATATTCAATAAATATAAGTTCATCCTCTATAATGTATCCAAAATCAATTTCTCTGCAAACAGTAGTGCAGTTTCAACTTATGTGTGGACTGTAACATGCTGAAAGAAAAAACAAGCCTTTGCCTTAAAACGTATTCTCTGTAGAGAATGTGCATTTTTAACACTTAGGCTTTTCCACACATGAACCACAGACAATATGTGGAGAATCAGGTGTGGACTTTGTCCAGACTTGTCCTGAGGAGATTTTCTGTGTTGAACTCATTCTCATCTACTGGAAACACTCTGTTTGGTTTAGGTGAGGAGTGGCACATGGTTGGGCACGAAGCCAGTTCATAATTTGCTAATAACCAACTGAGTCTCTTGCCATTTCTTGAATGTCTGTGATTCTTGCATCAGCCCTTACAAACAGAAGTTCCTGAATCTCATTGTCTCTTCAGTTAGATATCTTTATTTGTGTCTTTGTGTAAATGACCTTCTTCTTCCGGTTTTTCTTCCGTTTTCACGCTAATTTCACATAGGAACATCATCACCATGCCAACTCTGTTTAAATTCCCCAAGGCATGGACTCATTGTTCATTACATGGACTTTCTGCCTAGGGGCTTGAAGGGTAAAGTCAGTTTAATATCTGGTCAGAATGATATTTGTGTTCACATATAAATAGTAGTGGTTGGTGGTGTAGTGGATAACATCGCTGCCTTCCAAGCAGGAGTTTGGGGTTCATTTCCTAACCTGGGTAGCCCACCACAGTATATCAATAAGAGTCCTTGGGCAAGACTCCTAACACTACATTCGCCTACACCTGTGATACACAAAAATGATGTTTACACATATATAGCTTCTTTGGGATAGTCTAGAAAAGTTCTGGATTTCAGTGCATGTGTGAAAGGGACTCACTTGGTACACTAACATTTTTCTATAAGATTGTAATTCATTACATTACATAATTTTGCTTAAGCACCTTTATTTCAATATCGTGCGTAGATGATGCTATCTCACTAACTTTGCCTGCTGCTTTAGCACAACTTGAAAAGAAACTCTCAGAATGTTTATCAATTACGGTTTTGCTTTTAGTACAGTTGTACCATCCAAGCTGGTGTTGAAACTCAGAAGTCTTGGTCTGGGCAAATCTATCTGTAATTGGCTATTAGATCTTCTGACAGGCAAAACTGAGACTCAGAACAGGCAAAACACTCTTTCTTAGGACCGTCTTGCCTCAGGCCTGCAGTCACAGTCCCCTATTGTACAGACTGTGCTACCGAATACGACAACAACAGCATCCCAAAAGCCACAGACAACACCGCAGTGATTGGACTAATGAGCCACAGTGATGAGAGTGCCTATGATGGGTGGTTGAATGAACCATATGGTGCCATGATAACCTCTCTGGAACTGTCAATAAGACAGAAGAAATCATTGCTGACTTCAGAAAGATCATAGAAAATCACATCCGTATCTCCACCAATGGCTCATCTGTTGAAACTGTTGATAGTTTTAGATTTCTTGATATCGCAGACATCCTCATGTGGTTTCTCAACACCAATTACACTTGAAGAGAGGACAGTGGAGACTGCAGAAACTCAAGCAACTTGACATGAGTTCCAAAGCGCTGGTACAAAACTATTGCACCTTCATAAGATCTACACTCCTTGATGCAAAGTGAAAGCCCAAAACATCAGTGAGGACATACACCTTGCTCATGTTCTTGCTTCTTCCATCCGAAACACATTGCCGGCGCATCAAATCACACCACATGTTTACGTTTATGGCATTTAGCAGACGCTCTTATCCAGAGCGACGTACATCAGTGCTTTAGTAATCCACATCTATTCTTCATACCTGTAAAGCTAAACTTAAATCAACATCTGCTTTTGACCAAGTTATTGCTAGCTAAGTTGCACACCTTAACAAACCCTGTCAAAGAGAAAAAATGTCTTAATAACAGTGTCCTTCCACAGGCAGTCATGTTGCAGAACAGCTGAGGGATCCATATACACCACTCGTTCCTGTTGTAAAATGTGCAATGTTATCCTCTACTGTATATTGTGTGTGTAATTTATATGTGTGTTTATGGTATACAGAGTCTATGTGAGTTTTTAGTGCTCTTGTTGGTTCTTGATGGTGTCTCCTTTATGTTTAGGCAGGGAGAGTCATTGTATTTCATTATATTTTTAATATACATGACAAAAAAGCTGAACTTGAACCTCTAGTAACTTTAGACTTCTAGGGGTTAAAGGGGAATGCCACTAATATTTCAAAAATGCCTGCATCATTTAAACATTGATATGTAAAGTCATTCAGATTGGTTTGTTGCAAAACAGTTAATTGTAGGGAAACTTACCAACTCTTTGGGTGAATAGTGGTGAATGGAACCAGAGGTCCAGATGTCTACTGCACAAACATTTTGTTTTTTCTCTCTATCCAAAACCCTCAGTGGACCTACACATGTCTTCTTCTGCTTTATTTCTACTGTTGAAGATGGCAAAATATTAAATATATATGTTTTAGGCCAAAACCTTCTCAGAAATGGTTAAACAATGTCTCAGGATACATATTTAGAGTCATTTCTAGTAAAAACAATGTGGAATTTTCAGATTCATTTCATGCTTCAGACGTTTGGTTACTATCACCACCACTGTAAACAATTCTGACTCCGTAAGTTCCTTTTTAATCGAGGATTTCATATCAAACCACTCTGAATAACTTTGCTGACTATCCTCCTCATTTTATTTGTTATTAATTGTTGTTTCTTTGTGTGTATGTTTACTTGCAAGTTTATTTGCTCATTGTGCCCCCATGCCTTCACCCCATGTCTTCAGGATCTTAATCATGAACAAATTGAGTCTAATTGGCCAGGGACCGTCTTTCAATTAGATGAATGTCCTTTTGAACTAACAGGGCTGCAGGACGCAAACACAATTATTGTCTAACTGGCCTCTATTCAGATATTATTGGGTTTTCTCCATTTGAGCGATGACAGCAGACTACCGATTATAATAATTCTCTCTAATTGTTGCCTGTTTACACAGTGCAGCATTTTAGCACGGCAGAATGATGCTGATGGCGTACACCACCATACCCCTCTAAAAGGTTAAAAGGGTTTTGCCCTTTGTCTTCATTATTAGAAATTCTCTGCAATGATTTGATAATTAACTACTTTAATTCATTATGTTTAGATGAAAAATGCAGAGACAGGTGTACTATTTAAAATGGAAGGTATAATTGGTTTGCCTTACTTGCTTTAATTTTCTGTGCATTTAAATGACTAGCTTTTATTTGATTTGTGTTTCCTGGGATCGCAGGCTTCAGACCATGAGTTTGAAAAAGTCTGTTGCCTCTTGCCCTTTGGGATTATATTCTTGGCTGTTCTAAAGAAACACTGATTATTTTTAAAACTTTTTAAACTCTCTCTCTCTCTCTCTCTCTCTCTCTCTCTCTCTCTCTCTCTGTCTCTCGCTCTCTTTCTCTCCAGACACCCTGTCAGTTCCTCGCTGGTCCCCTCAGATCCCTCGCAGGGACTTGGGCAACTCCATTAAACACAGGTAACATCCTCTAAAGATATGTTAATTGTATGCTAATCACAAATGGCTGCAATTAATGCAGTTTATTTTGTGCTTCCGCAGTCTAGTTGCGGGCTTATTAAATGATGAACCTAATGAACCGCTAGCCTCATTTCCAAACTGGCCAGCCCACCGACCTTTGGATGCAGTTCTGTGCTGTTTCTGTGTTCCTCACTGAGTTTATTTAATGGCTCATTGTTAGAAGTCACTTGCTGTTGGATTGTCCGTAGGTGAACCAAATGTAAAAAAGCATAAAACAAATATAATTTGACCACGAGTCATACCACAGTCTTCTGCACGCGGGAGTCATAATTATCCTCACGTTTGCAGTTTGAGTAGGATGGTGCACTTTCTCCTCAATTACTCAGCGTGAGGCTAGTCAGCATAAGCATCTGGTACAGAACTGCCATTTCTCTCCAAGCATGTTGAGCATTGGTAGAAATATTTGATTGGGTAAATCCTAGCTAGTGGGTGGAATTGAACATAGGAAAATTTTGGGAAAAAGTAATATCACTATACTTGAAGACATCTTCAGGATACACAATATATGTCATAAAAATTTCACACAAACTAAAGGCGGGGTGGTATTTTTTCAAATTATTAAAAAAAAAAAAAGGAGGGTTTTGTCCAAACAGTGATGTCATTTTATGCCATTCCCTCCCTTTTTCTGCACTGCTGTTCTTATAGTACATTGTGTCTGTTCTAATTTGTGACCAAACTTTGGAAAAGCTAAATATCATGACAGATATTGTGTATCATGAAGATGTACTGAAAAGAGGAAACCCACATCAGCAAGATCTGATGGACCAAGTGACCTGGTTCAAAAGCCTTCATGCATTCATGAGATCCTGCTGGTGTGGGTTTCCTCTTTCAGTGATGAGCACAAAAGCAATTTGAATGTAAAGAGCTCCTCCTTGTGGAGAATATTCAGACTGCTGAACATGGCTTTATAAGTGCCTGCAGAAACCCTGATTGCATTGTTATCTCTAAGTCGATTCATGGAGACTGAAATGTTAATGCTAACAACAACCCAAACTCTCTCCTACTAGCCCTAATTAAAGTCATTATGTGCTCCTGTAACTCAAAAACCTCTGTCAAAGACAAAACTAACTAACACTTCACGCAAGTAAAATCTCTGCTGTTGCTAGCTACGGAGAAACGTGGCTGAACTAAACATGTCACAGTCAGAGCAAACAAGGTGCTTAGTACCCCCACACTGATACTTAGCACCCCCACACTGATACTTACGTTGCATTTAGAAGAATCGCAGATTCAGTCCATGCGCAGATGGTCAAGGCAGTCAGACAACCCCTCGCTTTAATTGGCCTGACATTTTTAACTACTCCACCACACACAGCCACATGCATGAGGGGGCAGCTGGTAGCCTGTTGGTTAAGGCGTTTGCCCTGTGATCAGGAAGTCGTGGGTTCGATTCCCAAGAATCTGAGGTACCCTTGAGCAAGGTACCGTCCCCACACACTGCTCCCTGGGCGCCGTGTTCCTGGCTGCCCGCCGCTTCACTTGGTGAATGGGTTAAACGCAGAGGAAGAATTTTGTGCTGTTCACACTGTGTGCTGTGGTGTGTTCGCATATGACCGAGTGATCATTTCACTTCACTTATTGGTTGAATCTTCTCCAGGTCTGTGGATTGGTGATGTTGTTATCAGACGGTAAATAATCTTCAAAACATTGGGTTAAATCACTAGTATATCATGTTTTAGCGACTTGGACAAAGAAGAATCCCTCTCTATCTTCAAAAAGCTTGTGAAGACTGATCTATTCAGAGAGCACCTCCTCTCCTGATGCACCATCTATCTTCTTGCTCTACTCCTACATAAAGATTTTAGAAATCACTTAGAACTCTCCTCTGGTTCTCACACTGTACTGAAACCATGGATTTGTTTTCTCAAATTGTAAGTCGCTTTGGATAAAAGCGTCTGCCAAATGAATGTAATGTAATGTAATAATTGTGACAGTTCTAGATGAATCTCACTGAAAAGAGGCTTTTGTCCTCATTACCAAGATAGTTTTCCAATGTGTATTCTAAACAGTTGCGATACAAAGTTTATGAACTATTTTACTGAATGTAAATTGACTGCGAGCCTGTCTGTAAATTAAAATGTACAGGATGTGTTAATGGCAAAATAATAACAATTTTCATTTATATAAAACTATGCATTATAACTGTGTCTATGCATGCGTGTGTGTGTGTACCCACTCGTGCGTGTGGTTGTGTGTGGTGGAGTAGTTAAAAATGTCAGACCAATTAAAGCGAGTGGTTGTCTGACTGCCTTGACCGTCTGCGCATGGACTGAATCTGCGATTCTTCTAAATGCCAGACATCTCACAGCAAAGCAATGGACGCCTGGCACGGCATTGAGAAATCTGACGTTTGCAGAAAAGAATAGAGAGGAATAAATGCCGTTTAGCAGACGTTAACCCTCAGGATTAGATACAAGAGTTATTTCTGTCGTTTCGCTTCACGTTTCAAATGTCTTTACTTGTATGTTTAACTGCATGGTGAGGTCCATTGATGAATTACATCTGCATGTTGTTTGCATTTTGTATTGACCAGTTTGAGTCTGTACTGATATTTTTTTAAGGTCAAGCAATGACCAAAACATGGCCAAAGTGATGCCTTTTCTTTCCACAAAACACAAACACAGTTCTGGTTTCAAATGAACACTGAATTTCTCAGTTTGTTTCACTGATTTATGAGTCAGAAATGACTATACTATCTATACCCCACCTACAAATACATTTATTTGTAGATACTGTTGCATTATTAGACAATCTTTACAGAACGCTGGCAAAAATTCAGTTCCACCTAAAGAGAAACTGTCCCAGTGTTGCTCCTGTCATTGAGAGAATGTAAGTTCTCCAGTGAAGCCATTCGTGGCTGAAAATCCAAAAGAACACAATTCGTTTTGCTCTCTCAGGGTGGGTAGGTTGGTCCTTCCTCTCCCCATCACAAGAAAATACAACCAATGCTTTCCATAGTGCGCTTTCTCACACTGTGTGCTGCTGACAGCCTATTAGAAGATGTTATTTCTTAATGCTGAATCCTAAAACTTCATGTCTTTATTTATAACATGATAATTATAACAGAAAACATTTTTGGCCTAGTAAATTAAACATCATTTTGGCTGCACTAATCTGCTCTTTCCTGAATCCATTTGCTGTTTGTATCCTGTTTTGTTGTCAAAAGCGTGGACCTAGTAGACCTCTCAAGTTTGGACATAGTAGAGCATGGACTCAAACCAAACCTGAACCATTGGTTTTGCAAATATTTTGTGCCAATCAGGTTGAAAAGTGCAATTAAGGAGTCCAGCACAGGACATATAAACAATAAAACATGCAAGGCAAGTGGTCCTCTAGGACCAGTTTCTGAATTACTGCTCTAGACCATAGAGTGGTGACTACAGATAGAGAGATTTGGCTTCATCAGAACCAAGGTAGTACATTGTTTAATTTAATTATGCAGTTTTTTTCTTTGGCAATAGGATGAAAATAACAACAATTGTAAAAATGTTGAATATCAAACCCAATAATCAGCCACGCGAGCCCTAGTCTGATTTATAATCGGTTGAGCCCTAGTCAGTAATTTATCCCAGAATGGGAATAAGGATTTCATGGTCTTAGTGGCTATACTTTATTTTTCTGAAGTGAAATTGGTCTGTTTACCTGACGGAATGCTGTCATTTAGCCTAAACACTCACTCCTATCAGTGAATGTTTATTGGTCGGCAAACAAAATGTGAAAATGTTTGGTTGATGAGTTTCCAGACAGAGCAGATGAAATGAAAGAATTACTTTCCAGTGCTGTTTTCACAGGCGTATTCAAGAGTGGCCTGTTTATGTGGACACTTGACCTTCCATTAGCTTGCGCTGGAGGCCTGAGTACACCCAGTGGAGTCGCCCCAGTCACTAAATAGGAATGTCTTATACAAATATTTGGTCATTTTGCTTTTGGGATCATGGCGGTCATTTAATAAAAAGTGGTTTTATGCAGAAAACAAATTGGTTCCTTGAAGCGTTCTCTCCGGCATCCTGGATTGGATTCTAATCTCTATAGATATGAAGACGATCTCCAACCAACCGTCTTTGCTGACATCTGCGACTAACCGTGTGATTGTTTTTTAAAACCAAAACCTCAGAAGAGGAAAAAAGAGGGTTCTTCAGTCAACTTTCAACTGTTTAATCTGATCTAAGTGTGGGCGGCATGGATCTGCCTTCGCATTTACGACACAATGCACCCCAGTCTAAATGAAGACATTTGGATTCTGTCAGAGCCTATTAGTCATATTCCATTAGCTGTCAGCGCCAGCTCTTGCCAAAGAACTCCACTGCTAGAGCTCAATGGCCTTTTTTTATTACAGTGCACATAATAGATATGGCTGCAGGTAATATATGGAAAGAGAGAGCAAGACGGACAGACTGACAGACAGAGAGCCATATATCTATAAGCCTCGTATGTCTTTTGAATGATGACCATCTCTCTGCTTTGATGTAACCATATGGCTTTTGTCCCATTCAACGTTTGTCAGTCGCAGAAGCGCAGTTGGGCGTTTAGGAGAGATTGAGAGACGCTGAGTCACAATTACATTACACTGTATTGAATATTAGAAGAAGAGTGCCTATCTTTCTCTCAATGTCTCTCAATGAAAAGGTTATTGGGTAAATACGACTGGTGCTTTGACACAGTCGTCTCTTTCATTGCAGGAGGCTTGGAATTGCAGTCAAAAGGTCGAAACAAATCTTTTCGACTGAAGAGCGCTCATTATTTGTCCGTCTTCAGAAACAGATTGAGAATGATGGCCCACTCTTAAAGAATCTCAGAGATAAAGTTGTTCTGAACTTAAATCATGCGTAATTTTTGACATAACTTTCATAAAAATCGCTTCCCTGATTTGTTTCTTTGCAGATTTTCCACGAAGTACTGGATGTCACAGACCTGTATAGTCTGCGGGAAAGGAATGTTATTCGGCCTAAAGTGCAAAACCTGCAAGTAAGTGCGTTAACTAAGTCCGGGAAACTGAATGAATTATAACTCTTCTCGTTAAATAATAAGAAGTATTTATAAAGTGACAGTTTTGTGTTTTTCTAAGGTTTTGACTTCACAATCTAGTCAGTTTGGGAAAAAAAACACAAGGAGGAGGCTAAAATGTTGAATGTCAACTCACATTTATGCATTTCTTCACCTATTTCAGAATAAGCCGAAACAGCATCATGTTTTATAGCCCAGTTAGGAAAGAAAACGCAAAGACTACGTTAAAGTGTTGAATGTCAACCCCATTATAGGCTTTTTTCACCTACTTTAAAATAACCAGTAGCAGTGTCATATTTTTTTATATCATTGATGTTGTTTCTCCATTTGTTTTTTTTTTTAAAGAGCAGTGGCCCTTCACTGTAAATGTACAGTTCATAACTGGACCAATAGAAATGGTCTAAAATTCATTGGAGAAAAATCGGATTTTTATATGTCAGCGCTGCCTGTTCAGGCCATCCGTAATTCCAGAACAACAAGTCCACCTCTGAACCAAACTAGACTACTGAACTAAAAACTGGACTGGCAATTAGTCTTTTTCCAATATTAAGTGTCCCAGTGCTTTTCCATTTGTTAGTGACACAACAGAAAGTTCATTATGCACCTTCCTTCCCTGATTTCTTATGCATTCTGCATGGTCTACTTTCTTTGCACAGGTTCTTTTAGTCCTTGTAGAGTCCCAAAGAGCAGGTTATGTACTTGTTTATGCAATGTGAATGCAAATGGACACTCAGGTGTCTTAGGAAACTGCTGCCAAGCCTGAGAGATAAATATGAGTGTGATAGGTAGAAAATGAACAAAAATTTCCCAAATTCTTTTGCTGGACTGTAAAAATGTCATTGGTACTTTTTGAGATTTACCTTCACGGTTCAGTTCCATATCGCCCATTGTGTCATTTCAATGAGTTGATACTCAATGGATCCTAAGCTGAAACTTTTATTGATGTCTGCCACTTTCTCACAAGCTTTTTTATACTTGTAATTTGGATATTTGAGTTGAGTTCTTTCTGCACATTCTCAAAAGCTCTTCTGAAACATTAGGTGTTACTGTCCTAGGTGTGTTAGTGTGTAGGTCTGTGATACACTTGTGTGGGTAATCATAATTCAAACAAATGTGCACTAAGGTAGTAGAATATGAACACCATTGTTCTGCTTTTCCAAAAGTCGTTGTTCTGCTTGTCCAAACACTCTCTTCTTTTGACAGATTGTGTAGCCTTTTTTTGTTTCATTCTGCGGTTGTTTTTTCATTATTCCTGCACGTCCTTGACTAACGGCATTGGCTGCTATTCTATTACATCACAGCTGAACCATCAGTACACCTCCCCCCACTCTCTATCTCCTTAGTTCCCCTTAGAAATTCTGTGATGAACGCCTCTTCTTCTCATTCAGGATATTCTTGTCTGACTGCTTCAAGGAGACTAGCCTTGGCCACCCATAGGCCAGGGTGAATTGTCAAACATGACGGGAGTTTGGTTGTGATAAAGAAGATGAGGATACTGCTCATAGAATATAGTATGGGCATATAGAATATAGTGTCCAGCCCATAGTATGGGCTGGACACCCAGATCCTGGTGAAAGAGATCACCTCACTCTTTCCTGTGCCCATGTGAGTCCCTAATTGCACTTTTCCGCTGGCACAAGGAACCGTGCCATACTGCGAACAAATGTTTTTCCATTACAAATAAAGTGACCCGTTTCCAAGTCGAACCCGAGCTGCTTGATGGCAGGGCTGAAAGCGGGCCGCACCCGAGCTGACTGCATCACTGCTTTCTGATTGGTCAAAATGTCATCACAACATGGAAAGAGGCCACTGTTTTACTGTCAGCCCAAAAAAAACAACAACAGAGATACAAACTAACAACTATGAAGTCAATGAAGTACAAGCACTACTATCTGGGCTGAAGATAAATGTCAGTGGAAGTTTTCTATGACGCTAAAAAATGTTTAACGCTTTGAGAAATGTGAAGGTGTACCAGGACATCGCTAACAAGTTAGCTGGGTTAGGTATTTGTCGAACGGCTAAAGAATGCTGAGAAAAAATAATAAAACTCAAGACTAGAAATAGTAAAAGTCCACAATACCTAGAGCAGTTCTGACAGAAAAACTTTCTGCTGGTTCGCCTCCATGGATGCAATTTCGGGACGACGACTGGCCATAAACGGTGGGGAGAGAATTGCACTGCTGATGCGTAAGAAACTCTGTTACCGGGCTGGGATACACTGGAAATCGAAGCATGCTGCAAGTTCAGTGCCATCGCAGTACAGTTTAGGTACAACATGGTTCCTGTAGACCTGTGGAAAAGTGCCTTAACTTTGTGAATTCAAGTTCTATCTACACCCAGAAATTAATGCGGGCCCCTTTTAATGTATCATATGTGGTAGCGAGATGTGAGGTATGGTCAATGCCTAACTAAAGTTTCCAGGTCTGTTGCCAGTTGTATGAATGCTTCCCATTCAGTTGAAAAGGGTAGAAATCAAGGCCTTATGATAGTTTGCTAAATTTGACACACAGAGTCCCTTGGAGACCTGTGTTGTTTGGATCATAGGGAACTCTTTCTATTGGTATGTTTGCTATCTTACGGTACAGTAGAGGGATGTCACGGCTGGCTCTTGGAGGCCACGCCCATGGACGTCTCAGTCGCCTGAGTACTGAGCCTGGGCACTGTTTCCCCTGCCCTGTGGTCTCTTTCGTTATGGTAGCTCCCTCATCAACCTCACCTGTCTCGCATTTCTCTTCCCTATTTAAACCCAACTCGACGCGGAAGCAATGTCCATTCCTCATTGTACCAGCTGGCTAGTTTTGTTTGTCTCTGTCTGTTCCTCTTCATGTTTCAGCAGTGATCCTGGTTTAAAAAGTATGCCAGGCCCCATATCCTGATGCTCAGCAACAATCCACAGAGGAGAATTCTCCTTGTGCATTGAATTGGACTGATGGACTTTGAGAACTTAGCTTTTACCTTTTAAAGTTATTCTGCGAGTGCATTGGATTGTTACTGTCCCTGCCTTTGAACTTGTGTTATTTATTGAATCTGCATCCCCCCCGTGCGTAACATAAACAATTATCAGAGCCCCTGGAAGCGTGTGTTTTTGTGTTTGGCCAGCCGAGAATGACAGGTGACCAGAACTAGGGTAGGGTTTCCTTCTATATGTTGTCTCCAGCAAGATCTCATCCATCAGTGAAAATTTCATTGGGCCCTTTCCAAAATTACCTCCCCCAAAATAGTCTGAAAGAGAAGCTGCCAAATATTTGTCCCATTCCTGTTTTATGGTGCTATATACCATTTCATAATGCCCTGCTAGTGGTGTGTATGGTCACACATAGCCTTTCACCTTCCATTTATTGCCTATAGTATGTCCAGAGTGTGTGTATGATGTTCTGAGTTCTTGTTTGCTGGGTAAGATTTCTCTTAGCTTCCATCCCACAACCTTGTCCACCATCTGCCCATATTCCCCCTGGAGGTTTAGGATGTCTTCCTAAGTTTAGTAAATATTTTAATTGGGTGAGGAAACTTTTTTCTACTTTGCGAAGCTCTTTTCTGATGAGGATCCACATTTGCCAGAAAACAGCAGTCGGAGGTCTTAAGCTGTTCCACTTGTCCATTATGCTTGTCTTGGATCAGATCTGGCTTGTTTGAATAAACACATCCAAGCCCCAGTGAGTGTACTTCAGGACTAAAGGATGTGTTTGGTTTGTCATCCTCCTTATAGTCCATTAATGAGATCTCCAGGCTGTTTTTCTTCACCCTTTTGTTCATAGGCTGGCCGTGTGATGTTATTCAGTCCTGTTGTTGTACCGACGTGCACTGCTGAGTGCATCACTGGGAGAACAAACGTTGTTTGTTCTCCTACACGCTCGCCGTTTGCTGCTCTTTCTCTCGGTGCGCCGCTGCTCAGCCACTCTCTGGACCCCCTCCCTCTGCTAGGTTTCCCCACCTTCCCCACTTGTGGGCGGAGACTATCCTGAAAGTTCTCCCAGGTTCAAAGATCTTGTGTTTTTTCTGTTTGTTTCTAAAACCTAAAATAAAAGAAATTTGTTCATTTTGGTTTTTTATGTTTATTTGCGTCTGACATCGTTTTTAAAACCCCAGTAGCGATTTTTATTATTACATGTTTTTTAAATTACAATGACTTTGGTTCTACATGACATAGGAACACCAAACAAAGCTCAGCATGACGGCTGACACCTCAAGCATCAACACAAACCAGGGGAACCATGTAAGGAATTGTTTTGCTGTATGATGACAATTTACCATTTGTTGCACTTCTGGCATGGATTTGTGCCACTCGTGTTCTAAAGGTTAATGTTTCACTTATTCCATGCTGGCAACCATGATCTTCTCTATAACAGCTTTGACTGCTTTAGCTGTACTTTATGAGGCCAGCTCTGGAAATAGCCTTCATTCCAGGATGAGATCTTGCCTTATCAACTGGCATTTCCATCCTGTTCCCCCTCAGCTATCATCCTTTGGAAACGTCTCCTTGTGCTCACCACATTGTTTTCCAATAGTTCTTCTTACTTTTAGGTTATTTTGCTTTTAACAGCATGTGACATCTGTTATCTAGAGCTGCCCACTTGCTCCTGTTGCCATCTTGATCAGTACCATATCTTCTCGTTGTCTTTTCTAGGGCTTTCATGAGAGTTTCATGAGTCCCTTCTACAAACATTTCTTCTTCAGTTTGTTTGTTGCCTTGCTGCAGAGCTTCAGCTTCTCCTTGATGGCTTCCCATCTCTCACCTCAAACTATAATCACTGTAATGTCTGTGGGCATAGTTTAAAGTTAAAGGTGATGGCCTGCTTTAAAAGATAATGTCCATTATCATAATGTCAAACCACTGAGGAAAAACACCACAAAATATGCAATATGGACAAAAGTATTGGGATGCCTGGCAGTTCCATCAACAGGGACTTTAATGACATTGTGACATAAATGACATAAATTTGCAGCTATAACAGCTTCCACTGTTCTTGGAAGGTTTTCCACAAGATTTTGGAGTTTCTGTGGGAATTTGTGTCCATTCATTCTGTAGAGCATTTATGAG
>JBBPCZ010000042.1:4638763-4661233 GCA_037974445.1 Brycinus macrolepidotus | reverse complement strand
AATATCAACTACTTTTATACAAACAAAACAAATCTTGATATGTTTTACTGCTTTCTTGTTTGTTTGCATTTATTCTAATGTTGTCCTTGGTAGCAGAAAGACACTTTATCACACTCTGAGAAAAATAGCTTTAAACAATTTGCACAGGTGCCTAAGACTTTTGCACAACACTGTATATAGAGGAAAAAAGTGAAAAATGTCTTCTGTAAGATTAGTAGCTGAATAATAAGCAGGGATTAAAATAGCGTACATGAATGTGACATTGTTGTTGCATGCCATGCATTAAATAAACCGCGTGTCTGAAATGCCACGTGAGATTCAAAATGCCGAAAGAGGATGCGTTTCTGTAATCTGAGGGCCAGTGTCCAGTTTTAGAGCCGGGGGTCGCTGCACACGCAGACGATGACAGACTCTTACATCACTGCTTGTGTGTATTTATGGCGCGCACAAACGTTTCGAAATAACCGAATTATTGGAGCAAAAATATTTCTGGCGCTAAAACGGAGACATGAAGGAAGACGCGAGGCGCACACTTCACTTCACGCTACAGTGGCGATGCCAAAAGTCTGGGAGAAGCCAAGGCCCCATAAAAGTCAATGTCTCCTTGCATTAGAGGAGTTCAAATGTCCACGAAGACTATATTTGTGTTACATGCGGGATGAGTCAACCTCTGTTTTGGGGTTGATCAGCGTAATGCCCTGTTTTTCTACATCTGCGTTGACGTTGCCGCTCAAAACATATTTAACCAGGGCAGCGAGGGACAAGTCAAGCGTGGACAGTGTGGGTGAAAGTGGAGTGATGAGACACACGCATCGCTACAGACACAACAGTGCGGCACACGCTTTTGATTTAATTAGCAGCTAAAGCCCCCTCTTGACTGCTCTCACTGGTGAGGCCTCCCGGGTCTCGGAGCCCTCGAACGCAGGGCTGTGGGTTAATGACCAGCCCTCTGCCTGCTGGGCGGGGTGTGCAGTCATTATCTGCCGGGCCCTGTCTCCTCAGGCTGCTGGAGGAATGCGCTGCCCCTTTCAAGCCGCACATCAAGCGCCACAGACGAGAAGTGAGTCACTGGTCTAATGACCAGGCAAAAGGCTTTAGAGCACTGATCCCCTCTCCAAACAGAGCCCACTGTTACTGTAACTGCGTGACATGCCTGGTGTTAAACCGCTGAACTGGCTCTGAGATAAACTGTTCTTTACTGAGTTTTTTTTTAGGACCCATTAAAGGTGGCCAACCAACAGCAAAGAGCTTAGCCTGCAGTTTGAACGCTCCTGAAAGTTATTTTATTGAAAACAAGTGAGTTTTATGAAAATAAGTGTAAATATGTGTCTTCTGCAGAACACATGTCTGCACCTATTAATTCATAACCACTCTTTATTTGTATTTAACTATTTGGGGGAAAACAGAGTGTGAAACTGTGTTTAGTCTTTATGTTCTGCTCTACAGAATTCCCACCCAAATGACCTTTTTGGAAATAGATCATGTTAAGGAAAAAAATGACTTTCAGATTTCTGATTTCCAATTAACTTTAAATTCAGTAAATACATTCTGCACTAGGATCTGGGGAAATGAAAAATATGCCATATCCTCTGTAGAGGATGCTTAGTTTTGCTTAGGAAATGAACAAAATGTGTTCATAATTATTCTCATCATCGCTGTTGTAACAAAACCTCTCATAGCTCAGAAATGGAAACTTTACATGAGAAGGAATAAATGTTCTTACCATTATACGGGCAGCTAGAATGTTCAGTTGGTGTAAAAATAAATAAATACATAAAAATGTTTTGTTAGGATAACGACAAAAGTCTTGTGAGTGCTGTGTAAATCTGTTCGTCCGGGCAGTTAACATTTGTCTGTTTAAGAACACCAACATTAGCACAAATACAAATAAACAATGAAATACGTGATTACATGTGTGAACCATTTCCAAACCTATAATCATAATCAAGCCCGCTATTTACACATATGATATCTCGATTATTCCAGTCAGATGCTGTTGATGGAACTGAAGATGGCTGGAGAGCACTGAGAAATCAGTTTTTCTTACTCTTTTGAAATAACAATAAGAAGAAGAAGAAGAAGGAGAAGACGAAGAATAAGAATGGATAATTAATTAAAACAATAATACAATAAACCATTTTACTTTCTGGGATATGTATATATTTATATTTATCTATTCTAATGTTATGCAGTGTTTTTACTGGCAAAATCACACTTTATGCCAAGATAAATAGATTTCCATTGCTCAAGAGCTAAGTTTATGTACTCCACTTTTAAAAAACATCTCAGTAGCATGTTTACATGAAGGGAATCTACTGACATTTGGTTGAGGGAGCTTCTGCTGGGTCTTCCCTGCATTCAAAGTTTCCAGAAAGACGATGCTGTGGAGATTTCAAAGAAGGAATCTGCCCCTGAATGTTATTCCTTACTTTGAAGACGGTTTTGAGGTAAACCAGTCTGGAAAAGAGTTCAGGCAGAAGCAAATGTCACTTCAGTTCAAGCCGGACGGCCGTAGCAAGTCTGGTCACTGTGTGGTCAGAAGAGTTTGATGAGCTGTTCATTTATTCATATCCATTTATAGTTAAAAGGAACTTTGGGTAGAATATTTTGTCAGAGACGAAACAAGGGACACTGAAAACAATTTTTGTGGTTATATCTGTGGTAAAGGTGATATTACACTTTAGGCACTTTTCCACAGGTCTACAGGAACCGTGTTGTACCTAAACTGTAACTTGCAGCCCGCTTTGATGTTCCAGTGTATCTCAGTCCGGTAACGGAGTTTCTGACTCAATTCTCTCCACACAGTTTATGGCCGGTCGTCCCAAAACCGCATCCATGGAGTCGAACCAGTGGAAAGTGTTTTCTGTCAGAGCTGCTTTTGTTATTGTGACCTTTTATTATTTATAGTTATATTTACATTTTCAAATTTTTTTCTCAGCATTCTTTAGCTGTGCAACGAATACCTAACCCAGTTAACTTGTTAGTGAAGTCCTGGATCACCTTCACGTTTCTCACAGAGTTAAAAACTCCCACTGAAATTTATCTTCAGCCCAAACAGACAGTAGTACTTGTACTTCGTCGACTTCCCAGTTGTTAGTTTGCATCTCCATTGTTGTTTTTTTCATGGACAGTATAAAAACTTTCCATGTTGCGATGACATTTTGACCAATCAGAAAGCAGTAACTTAGTCATCTCGACTGTGTCCCACTTTTGGCCCTGCCATCGAGCAGCTCGGGTTCGGCTCGGGTACGGGTCGCTTTATTTGTAATGGAAAAACATTTGTTCACGGTACAGCACGGTTCCTTGTGTCAGTGGAAAACGGCCGTTTGATTAAAACATCTGTGAAGTGTGGTATCTGCTCAGTAACTGATTTCTGTCTCTCTCTTTGTTCTAACAGTAACAAAGGCAACCCCCTCCTCCAGATCGAGGTGGAACCTACTTCAGATGTGAGTCATATTATAGCGTGCACATGGCTAAAGAAACATAGATGTGCCTCTTTTTAGGCACACCGAAAAGTGTGGTTGTGTGTGTGTGTGCGTGTGTGTGTGTGTGTGTATGTGATTTTCTTTATTTGCATGTTACTCTCTTCACATTTATTAAAAATACACTCAGTATATTTTGCTAACAAGTAAATTTATAAATTTATCATTTGAGGACCCTTATTAGCCAGGTTTTTAAAACTTCGTCACTACTGACCAACTTAAAGCCACCTAATATAATTATAATTATAATTGTAATGTGTATCACAAGTGTTAGATATTTAACAATCTTTTAAGTGACAGCCAATGGGATGAAACAGTTAACGAGTTAAAGGACAGGCTGGAATTTGACTCTGTATCACCCCACATCCAGATAATAGCATGTCTTAGATACGTGGATACGAGCTTTAGCCTCAACGGTGGGTTTCTGTCAGGTGGTCACACTATAAATGCCACATTCCAAGTAAAGTCTCCGTTCATATGTCTATGTGAATATGTCATTACCTCAAGTGTAAAACTAAATTCAAAAAACTAAATTTGGGATTTTTAGTCAAAGTATTCTTTTTCAGGGAGAGAGTCAGGGACGAATATTAGTCCCCTGTAAGCAGTAGAACAAGTTAGCATTTCCAGCTATCTCTGAAGTCCCTCTTCATAAACTGATTTCTGTTTGCTCTCTCCGTCAGAACGAGGAGGGGAACGATGAAGCGGGGGATTCGGCTGACGAGTTTGAGGAGATGAACCTTTCACTTCTGTCGGCGCGCAACTTCCCCCGCAAGGCCAGTCAGACCAGCATCTTCCTGCAGGAGTGGGACATCCCCTTCGAGCAGCTGGAGATCGGAGAGCTGATAGGTAAAGGCCGCTTTGGGCAGGTGTACCACGGTCGCTGGCATGGAGAAGTGGCCATCCGCCTCATCGACATCGAGCGGGACAACGAGGACCAGCTGAAGGCTTTTAAGCGGGAGGTGATGGCGTACCGGAACACGCGGCACGAGAACGTGGTACTGTTCATGGGCGCCTGTATGAGCCCACCACACCTGGCCATCATCACCAGGTGA
Organism: Brycinus macrolepidotus; assembly: GCA_037974445.1. NCBI lineage: Eukaryota > Metazoa > Chordata > Actinopteri > Characiformes > Alestidae > Brycinus > Brycinus macrolepidotus. The sequence goes on along the minus strand of JBBPCZ010000042.1, from coordinate 4,656,699 downwards.
GCATCGCAGCTTCCAGAGGAGCCCAGAGGTCTGAAATTAAATCTTTTTTCACTCTATGTCAACACGTAGCATCCACTGCTCAGACTTGAGAGTATATTAGTAAAATCTGATTTCAACAAGTAAAAACTGTCTGAAAAAAGTCTAAAACCGGTGTTTGCTCTCCTACAACCTTGAATTTAATGGTATTTTAATTAAATTTATCTGTGTATTATATATTTAATTTAATTGTAATTTGAATTAAGAAATTTAACAACCAAACTATCTGAGGAGTCAGTGCCCATTCCATCAATGGGATGACCTTTAGGGGGCCTGAAGAAATGGTTAACCCTCAGAGTGTGTTAGTAAACTCTGATTTCAGTAAATATAAACAGTGTAAATCTGTCTAAAACCAGTGTTTGCTCTCCTTCATGCTCGCTGTTTGCTGCTCTTTCTCTCGGCCGCTCTCCGGAGCCCCTCCATCCTGAAAGTTCTCCCGCGTTCAAAGATCTTGTGTTTTTTTCTGTTTGTGTCTAAGACCTAAAATAAAAGAAATTTGTTCATTTTTGTTCTTTATGTTCATTTGCATGTGACTCCATTTTTAAAACCCCGGTAGCGGTTATTGTTATTATTATTACATGTTTTTAAATTACAAGACCTTTGGTTCTACGTGACACAGGAACACCAAACAAAGCTCAGCATGACGTCTGAAACCTGGAGCATCAACACAAACTGGGGGAACTTCCATATAAGGAGCTATTTTGCCGTATGATAACAATTTACCTTTGTTCCGCTTCTGGCATGGATCCGTGCTGCTTGCATTGTAAGGGTTAATCATTAATCACCAAAAAAGAAGCTGCATACAGCAACAGCTCTGGCTGGCTTTTACACCATATGTGATGTCACACTGGATCCGGTTTCTCTCTTTAGGTTTTCAGAACAGGGTTCCTGGCATGGGTTAACACTGAGATTCTGAAAGTGAATTCCTAGTGTTTGCGTGTAACATAGGAAACTCTTATTCACAAGATGTATATTTATGTAAGAAAGAGGTATTTATATGGCCAGATGTAAATAAAAAGTGGATTAATCTTATCTGAACGTGATGTGGACATGGGATGCATGGCATGTCAAGTGTACATCGACTCATAGAGATCTTGCATGCAGTGGAAATAAGGACACAAGGCAGGTATTTGATTAAAAACCAGTCAAGCGGAAGTATTTGAACGTCGCATGACATGATGAAGTTTTCAATAGACGTGGGGCTGCAGGTTATGTACACTGCCGCATGATGCTCTGGCTATTATTTTAATATTCATAAATCATAAAAGTGTCCTAAAATCTGAAGAGATTTGGACCACGTGAAGATGTGGAAGGAGCACCAGTAACAGCAGAATGTTACCTGATTCTGTAAATCTGGAACCGCAGAGAGCTTATTTTAGGGTTCTGGAGCCTGTGGCGTACAAATTTATATAAAATGATAGAACATATGGCAACAACATGTGACAGTGGAGCTGCAATCTGCAATATACACAAAGAGAACAAGGGAATGTGCTTCTGGTGATGATTTTATCAACATCATTATTTTCTAATTGCAGTAACATGCATATCACTTTTGAACAGGATGCAAAAGAAATATTCCCATAATTTTCATTTTGTTTATACTCTCTTATCAAACAGCCACATGTGTTTCATGTGTGCCGTGTAAAGCATTCGTAGAAATGTTTTGCTGGAGGAAGGAATGTTTTGGATGGTGTCCTCTAAACTCTAGACAGAACAAAAAAACTCAAGGCGAAGTCATTTATAGCACTAATGGCCAAATGCATTAATTAATTAATTATTAATAGCTTCATGAATGTTATTTAAAACACACAAGCAATATACAAAGTATATAATAGACAGCAATACAGTGTACATATTACATCGTCTGTATTGTTATCTATTATATACTTTCACATAATCTGTATATTCGTAACATGCTTGGCCAATAAATCTGATTCTGATTTAGTATTTAGCAATTTTTTAAATCAGGATTTCGTCTAACAGAATGATAGTACACTTAACAGATGAAAATGGACACTGGAGTTCATATTAAGTAAAATAAATAAAAATAAAAATAATATGAATGGAGAAAAAACAAATTACATACCAAACAGTATTAATAAAATGCATAGTTGAGGCCTAAAATAGTGCCTCTCAGCCCCTTTATGACAACACACTTTCTTCCTTCTTTCTTTCTTTCTTTTCAATTTTAGTTATTTTAGGGTTATTTTCCTTGCAGCCCCCCTGCCTCCCCCTACGCCCACCTTTTCTAGGGCTTTTTGCAGTAAACAGGAGGTTCTATATAGCTGTGCAGAGCCACATCACACTTCTGACCTTTCACAAATCACTACAGCATCCTTACTGCTGCCCTTTTTAGTATTTAAGCTCACATCTTAACCCTGTACTGCACAGCGTTTTCACATTTTTTTGACTTACTACAATACAAAGTCAATTTTATGAAGTAAAATGTAAATGTAAAGTGACCATTTGTCATGCGTGAACACTCCACAGCACACAGTGTAAACAGCACAAAATTTCTAAGTATTTAACCAATTCACCAAGTGAAGCAGCGGGCAGCCAGGAACACAGCACCCGGGGAGCAGTGTGTGGAGACAGTACCTTGCTCAAGGGTACCTCAGTGGTGCCACTAGCAGTCATGGGGTTCAAACCCACAAGCTTTTTTCTGATCCCAAGCCTTCCTATTGAAGTCTGTATGACTATTTTATCACATGGTTTAGGCTAAGCCTTTAAGGCTCATTCAAAGTGTGTTTCTTATACACTTAAGAAAAACACAATCTTTGAGAGGTTACAGTTTCTCTTTCACAAATAAAACCAGTTTAAATTTTGGGAATTGTACATAAAATGATAGAACATAAGGCAACATCATGTGACAATGGAACTGCAATCTGCAGTACACACAATGAGATACATGTCCATTCACAATTTTATCAGTATCATTATTATCTAATTCCTTTCTGTAACAAGTGCATCACTTTTGAACATGTTTGCATATTTAATGTTTAGATGGTGAATATTGCTGTCTTATAGTAATGCATTAGTGGACCTCTAATATTTGCCTAAATGCAACCCCACCAAAGATGTTTTTTCTAAGATGTTTTTATTTATATTAATTACATTCTTTTCAAATTCACTAAAAATCATAACTTTGTTCCAAGTGTTCAAGGTTCAAGGTTACTTTATCGTCATCAGCAGCTGTGAACATGTACATAGTGCGATGAGACGTTTCTCCACGGACCACGGTGCAACATAGAGCAACATTCAACATTCAACAGAGTGCAAGTTATGACAGAAACAATAGACAACACAATAAATAGACAATAGTAACAGTAGTGTATGTAACAGTGTAGTGGGGACATTATGTAAACCTTCCAGAATGATTAGTGTTGCACCATTAGTATGATTATTAGACAGCATTGAACAAAGTGCAAGGGATGACAGAAACAATACAACAAATTCACAGTATAGCAATGTGACAGTAGTGTGAATGGGATGTGAATCCAAGACAATACACTAAGTAGGCAATACAGAAGTGTTACGTAAGTGGGAAGTGTATGTAAACCTTCTAGAATTCTTGCAGTGAAGGGTTAAAGAAGTTTATTTGTTTAAAAGTTCAGAAGTTGTGCTGGACCTGCATGCTGCAACGCGGTGATGCTAATGCTGTGTCAGCCATTGCATTTTGTAGGTGTGTGTAGGAGGGTCCCTAAAGCTAAATCCCGGTTTTGTTTGGATCTGCTGGGTTTTGTGTTTTATCCTCTGATAGACTGCTGAGTGAGGACAAAAAATTGTAGAACAAATGCTGAGAGCTCATCTGTATACAGTGATGTAATATGCAGACAATGCAGATGACTCTGCAGATGTAGTGTTGATACGTCCGGGAAAATACGACACACCATACACACACTCGGCCTATTATCAATAAAACACCTCTTTTTATGGAAGTTCCCCCGGTTTGTGTTGATGCTGGAGGTGTTAGACGTCATGCTGAGCTTTGTTTGGTGTTCCTGTGTCACGTAGAACCAAAGTTATTGTAATTTAAAAAACAACTAATAATAAAAACTGCTACTGGGGTTTTAAACATGAACAAAAATGCTCAAATTTCTTTTATTTTAGGTCTTAGAAACAAACAGAAAAAAACACAAGATCTTTGAACCCAGGAGAACTTTCAGGATAGTCTCCGCCCACAAGTGGGTGGGGAAAACCCGCAGAGGGAGGGGGTCCGGAGAGCGGCCGAGCGGCGGCGCGCCAAGAGAAAGAGCAGCATATGGCGAGCGTTTATATTTACTGAAATCAGAGTTTACTGATACACTCTGAGTTCTGGGGGTTAAAAAATAGATTGTAGTGTTTTCATGTTCTAACACACCTGCTGGTTCAACCCAGAAAAAGCTTGTTAATGAGATGATTGATTAGATCAGGCGTGTTGGGAGAACTGGAGAACTTCCAGACCAGGGATGAAAACTACTGGTTTAAGGAGGAATTTGAAGTGTGTTGGTATCTGAAATGTTTGTAGTTATTTATCATCATTACACATCATTAATGTGCTATCAGTAACAGCTGGTCTTACCTGCTGAGTGTTCATTCTGCACAGTAGCCATTTGTCTAGCGTAGTAATTTTTTGTATAGTGTTTTTAATGTTAATACAACTTGATGTTAATACAGTCTTCTCAGCTTCATTTTAACGGGGAATTTACCTTTTATTTTCTTCAAGGAGATCCTCATTATGTGATATGGTGGGACATTTTAACGAGATCCTTAATGGATTAAAACGAATTACTCAATTAAGTACATTGTTATTTACATAATGAATTACATTCACGTTTGATTTGTGTTCTGTATCAACACGAATGAGCCTAATGTCACCAACCGATGAAACACAGTTTTGATTTGAACGAGACCATGAATAATTTGACATTAAATTTGAATAAAAATGTCGTATTCCACTTTTCACAAATGTGGTATGGATTGAAAGTGTGGAATTGGTGTTTTCCACAGAATGTTTTAATGAACAGCAAGTGAGAGATAATTCCTATTTTATTACAACATGATTGTGTTATTGCTGGTGGAGACTGAAACTTGTAAGGGTTAACTCCTTCATACTGATGTGCTAAGTAGCATTTCGTGTTTATTCTGCTCTGATTGATTGCCTGGGGAAAGTTCAAGAGTGGTGTAGCATGCCACCGTCCATAAAACTAAAAAGCCCTCGTGTTGGACCAGAGAAATGGTGTTTTTGTTTTGTTGCCAGCGGAAATGTTTATACAATCGTTCCAGTTTACACAGAACAGTGGTTCTCCGCTTAAGACCTGGTCAGATCAAAGACCACTCAAAGCACGCTGAAGTGCTTCAAAACAGCAGCGCACAGCTGCCTGGCTTCAAATGCAGGACTGTAGCTAAAGAAAGCAAATTGCTGTGCGAATCTTCGCTTTGCTATTTTACTACAAGAGCTGTTTTCATCGTACCCGAAAAAAAAGGTCAAAAGTTGTAATTGTTCAATTTAAAGCACTTAACCATGAGCGGCAGACCCAAATGGGCCAAATTGAGCTGGAATTGAGAGAAATTGACTCAGGCCGTAAAAGCCTGGTTATAAGCATGCGAGGAACATAAATATTGATTGTTTGTCCTTGCGCTGCTATGAGGAACTGTTCATTGATTGGTTTTCTTATTGCACCACACTGCGTGGAATAATCGTGCCGCCTTTCATTAGACAAGCAAACAAACGACTCTTCCATGAAGAGAATAATTATGCAGAGAAAATCCAAGGCAGATGTTACTCGGGATGAGTCATGTTGACATGACTTGCACCAATGAAGAAAAGGTGATTTGCTTACTTTTTCAAGCAGAAAGAGCAGAAGACCGACCTCAGCAGAAAGTGCCAAACGACAACAACAGGATGTTTACGCTCTGTTTTCAGCTAGCGCCATCGCCTCACCCACATCCAGGAAGGACCCGTATCAACAGAGAGCCAGAAGGATAGGGGGTGTTAAAAATATTAAGCAAAAAGTCAGAATGGCCCATTATAGATTCTATTAGCTACTTCCAGTTTGCTTCTAGTCTGTCATTTCATTAGTCGGTCAATTCTTTCCTCAAGCTACTAAAAATCTTCCACTGCTTGAAGACCTCAAGAGTTAATTGGCTATCAAGGCCGCATCAGATTCTCCCGTCTGATGCACCGTGGATCATGTCTTTTATATTTTCTTTCACACACCATTAAAAAGTATTAGCCCCCATCTTGATCCTATTTTTTGCATATTTGCCACACTCAGATCTTCCAACAAATCTTTAAATTTGCAGAAGGTGGGTAGATACTTTTTAGAGCCCTGAATGGGGCTAATGTGGACAACAAGCATGGGAAGCGTATTCTTTAAAACTGTAAAAAAAAGGTTCCTCACACTCACATGTATCTTTTACAAACATGGTCCTTTTAAGAACCATCCACTGAGAGATTCTTTAGGGAACCAAAAAAAGGTCCTTCCACGGCATCACGCAAATAAAACTTTAGGCCACATTTATTTCTAATAGAATGCATAAGCATAACAGCTATTTGCATTTGAGATGAGCCCATAAACTCCACATTTAGGTTTTGTACAGTCTTAGTTGAGGAATGGGGTGATGGAACAAGTATTCGGACACTTTTTTATTGTTATTAAATCTACTTCCAGTGCTCATATCCACTACAGGTCTACAGTGTCTTTGGACTTTGTGCAGATATGAACAAAATAGATGAATATGAGCAAAAAAAATTATGTATTCATAAGCATTGCTTATTTAGTTTTACACGCCATTAAAAAAGTATTTGCCCCTCCCTCTCAGATGCAAAAATATTTTGCAAACATGCAAAAATAAAGAAGATCAGAAGGTGGGCAGACACTTTGTAGAGCACTGTATGAAGCTAACAATGCAGATGTATGTAGATACCAAGCAATGGAGGCTTATACTCCACCAGTTAGTATCATAAAAGCTTCATGCCTAAATCATCACCTTGAAACACATCAAATGAAGTAATCACAGACTGTTTGTAACAGAGCTGCTATCTATAGCAGTAGACCCTCTGGAATCTTGAATTGTGTTTGTTTGTTTTGTCCATTTTATGGGTAATGGCATCGTACATCATTCTTCATACAGTGTCAGCAGTCGCATTGCTGTTTGCACTGTTGGATATAGGCTTCCATTACATAGCAGCATTCGCTTCATGCCTGCAGTGAAAAACTAAAGAAGATAAACTTCACCACACAAGTCTTGGATAATCAGTTACATTTTGGGGGAAGGGGGAATAACTGTGTAAAATGAATCATCCTAATGAATATGTATTACAGGAGGGTGAGAACAGGCCTGGGGTCAGGGCCAGACAGCAGCATCAGGTGGCACAGTGGGGGCTTCCCATCCTGCTGGGGTGAAGCCTAGAGCCTCTACACTGGAGCCTCACTGAGCAAATCCAGAGCATCTCAAGCTGAACTCTGGACTATCATGTATTAAAATGATTTTTCTACATCATTCAGTCACTGAGATGTAGACAAAGTCTTTCGGAGTGGTTTAATGTAAACAACTTCAATGTAGAGACACTTATCGACTCAGATTTCTTTACTGTGGGGTGATAATACAAATGTGTGGTCTACAGTACAACATTTGCCATTTCATTGAATCTACATGGAGATTTTTAAATGTAATGTTAATGATAAATTAATAGTACCATTACATCAAGTTTTCTTTGGTGGATATATTTCCTTGCAAAACCCTACATGTGCCTCTCTGTCATAAATAAATTTTGGAAATAATGTTTTAGGCCTAAAGATTATCTCAAAACTATTGTGAATGTCCCAGGCATCAGGCTGAGCCGTTGGAACCACTGTGTTATATAATAACTGTGAAGCTGCCTTCAGAAGCATTAAACACTACAGACGCCCGGTTAGCATCACCACCACTGTGAACAATTCAGACTGTAAAATTTCTCTAGAACAGAGCATGTCGCATATAGAGGAGTGTGACCACTGCATAAAGGGCTCAGAGCTCTAGGCCAGTTCGAATTCCAGCCCGCTCTTGCCTACCAGCTCTGAAGACGAACTCAAAATTTTCAGAGGGTCTCATCTGAATGCCACCTCCAGTCCCTCGCAGCCAACGTTGGCGTTGCATTCATATGCCTACAGCTGTGGTGCTGATAAGCATCCTGTGAGAAATGCTGGGAAAAAATTCTGTACAAACCACTTCTCAAATCACGCGGTAGACTTGTGCTACGTGGGGAATGTGCAGAGAGAAATGGCCACAGCTGTGCCTAACTTGCTTTTCATTGTCTGTTCCAGTCTGTGCAAAGGGAGGACGCTTTACACAGTCATTAGAGACGCTAAAGTCATCCTGGACGTCAACAAGACCAGACAAATCGCTCAGGAGATGGTTAAGGTATGACTTCACTCACTCAGCATCTAATGGCGCTTTTCCAGTGGCACAAGGAAAATCGCTGTGCCGTGAACCAATGTTTTTCCATTACAAATAAATCTGTACCCGAGTCATACCCGAGCTGCTCGACGGCAGGGCCGAAAGCGGGCTGCAGCCGAACTAACTGCATCACTGCTTTCTGATTGGTCGAAATGTTGTCGTCACAACATGGTGTGGGCTCTGCCAACTTGAGAGGGCACGAAACAGGTGACCAGGTGAGACAAAGAATTAGGGTAAAACGAAAGTGCAGCTGTATTTGCAGTTCTTTTTGGTTTGGTTGTTGAGTTCTGAAAGAGGATGTGCAAGGAACGATGACAAGGTGAGGTGAGTGGTAGTCGGCTGCTCCTGTCTACGTCATCCATGCTTGAGGGGCGATGGCTGAACAGCGTGGGGTCTCTTGGTGGTGCCGGCGATGCAGTTAACAACGTGGGTAATCCTCTGGGCTGGAGTCTGCAGGAAAAAGAGAGAAGTTGAAGCCGTCGCCTTGCCTCCCATGTTAATTCGCTCGGGCCCTTTTATACCAACAGATCCTCTCATTGACGGTTATCTGTGAATCACTGTCAGCTGTGAGTAATTCAGGGCCGCTGTCTTCCCGCACTGCTGAGTGTGGCGGTGGCTGTCCATGGTGCTGATCTGGTCTGGCGGAGGTGTGTGTGAGAAGTGATGCTGTTTCTGTCGCACTTCCATCGTGGCCAAGGGTGGAGCGCTTCCCTAATGACGCCGCGGTGCGGAGGCTCCACCGTCACAATGGAAAGAGACCATTTTTTTACTGTCCGCTCAAAAAACAACAATAGAGATACAAACTAACAACTGGGATGTCAACAAAGTACAGGCACGACTGTCAGTTTGGGCTGAAGATAATGTGCTATGGGAGTGTTCTATGACACTAACAAATTTATCGCTGTGAGAAACACGAAGGTGTACTAACATGTGAACTGGCTTAGGCTTTTATCACACAGCTAATGAGTCGAACCAGCTGGAAAGTTTTTCTGTCAGAGCCGCTTTTGTTATTGTGGTCTTTTGTTATTTACAGTCAATGCACACGGTTTTGGGACGACTGGCCATGAACTATTGGGAGAGAATTGAGTCAGAAACTCTGTTACTGGGAATACACTGGTGGCCTAGTGGTTAGGGCGTTCGCCCTGCCATCAGAAAGTGGTGGGTTCGAATCCCAAGACTGCTAGTGGCACCACTGAGGTACGCTTGAGCAAGGTACCGTCCCTACATCCTGCTCCCCGGGCGCCGTGTTCCTGGCTGGCCGCTGCTTCACTTGGTGAATGAGTTAAATACAGAGGAAGAATTTCAAAGTGTGCTACAACGTTCGTGCCATCGCAATACAGCTTAGGTACAGCACAGTTCCTATATGCCTAGGGAAAAGTGCCTTAAGATTAATTATGATCATTATGATTTTCCTCATATTTTTCAGATTATGTGAGATATTCACACCTCTATAGCATCTCCTGATTTACCTCTTTTGTAGCATCTCCTGTGGCTGTGACATTCGTGAGTGGTTTGGCGCTCAAATCATTTAAAGCGGAACAATTGATCAATTTAGCTGCATAATCTGCTGTATCTTCTGAAAACATATTTTATTTGTTAAATTTGTGAGTTTATTTGTTTGTGTTCAGGGCATGGGCTACCTGCATGCCAAAGGGATCCTTCACAAGGACATGAAATCTAAAAACGTCTTCTATGACAACGGCAAAGTGGTCATCACTGATTTCGGACTCTTCACCATATCTGGCGTCTTACAAGCAGGCAGGTAGGTTGAACATCATTTACGCTCTTAAATCGGAATTCTGTCCGAGAAACTAGATTTGTAGTGTATTTATAAGAAAGGTAGCACTTATTTTCACACACACTCTCACACATTTCACTGAATTAATGAGAGCAGTTCTGGCTGTCGTCTGGTTTTCAGATCTGTTCGTTTGTTTATTCTGGTTTGTTTCATTGCTGAGGGCCATTAAAACCTTCTCCTTCTCAGTATAACGTGTTTTGGGGTCCGTAGTCACAGCTTTGGAAGTAAGTCGATGAAATGGACCATGACTGCTCTGACTCGCAGTTTAAGCTCCTAATGCTGGATTCACATGCACTACGTGGCTACAACACTTTTTTTAGTTGAAGTTTTTACTAGTACTGTCAAAGTTAACATGCTGTTAACACATTCTTATAGTCTTATAGTCTGACCTTTCGAACCATCCGTAATTTTCCACAATTATTTAAGAATAGAAAAAGAGAAATTGTGAATGGAACCTGTAGTGTCCACCTGTGTGAAGGGGAGTATACTATACATGACAGTGCTCATAGATATTGCTTTGCAAGGATGTACTATTTTAACTGATTTGTGGCATTTCAATACTTTTTTCATATCAGTTCAGTTTTTTAACCCTTTTATCAGAGTATATCAGTAAACTCTGATTTCAGTAAATATAAACGGTGTAAATCAGTCTAGAACCGGTGTTTGTTCTCCTACACTCTCACCATTTGCTGCTCTTTCTCTCGGCGCGCCACCACTCGGTCGCTCTCCGGAGCCCCTCCCTCTGCAGGTTTTCCCCACCCACTTGTGGGCGGAGACTATCCTGAAAGTTCACCCGGGTTCAAAGATCTTGTGTTTTTTTCTGTTTGTTTCTAAGACCTAAAATCAAAGAAATTTGTTCATTTTTGTTCTTTATGTTTATTTGTGTGTGATGCATTTTTAAAACCCCAGTAGCGGTTTTTATTATTATTACATGTTTTTAAATTACAGTAACTTTGGTTCTACGAGACACAGGAACACCAAACAAAGTTCAGCATGACGTCTGACTCCTGGAGCATCAACACGAACCGTCAGAACTTTCATATAAGGAGTTGTTTTGCCGTATGATGATGATTTACTATTTGTTGCACTTCCAGCATGGATCTGTACCGCTCATGTTCTAAGGGTTAAAACAAGAAATAATTTTTGATGCTTGTAAATACATATTTTTGTTAATATTATTAAGTCATTATATATAGACACACTTATGTCTATATATTTATTATTCTTTTAAGAGCTCCTGACAGTGAATGAGACTACAGAGTGCTCTCGGCCCAAGCTGTTTTACTCCTCCCCCACGTTATAAGCGTTGCTGATCATGTCACCAAACTGCTTTCACAGTTAGCAGCAGCTTGTAGTGTTGCAGTTAGTTATCCTGCTGTATAAGATTCATTTCCCGCTCCTGTTCCACAGCATCCCTCTCCGCCTCCACCAACGCACACATGAAAGAGTCTTTTCTTCCTCCACCACAGCCCATGCCACGATCCAGGAGCGTGCCGATCCTTGAAAGGGTTTTTGATGTGTGTGTGTGTGAGTGTGTGTGTGTGTATGTTTTGGCCTGTGGTGTCCTATGGAAAGGAAACAACCTCCTCCCTGAGGCTTTAAAAAGGAAACACTGTAAGAAAGATTATGGACTCGTTTAAAGTCACGAAACCCTCTGATTCACCGCATGTTTTGCAGCCAGCTTTCATTTAAGGAACCATTGGGCATGTTTGATAAATAAAATGTGAACTATCTGGCTCAATTTGTCACTTTGAACATCCAGTCAAGGGTCAGGGACAACGTGCACGGTCCATCTAAAGTTTGGGGGCACGTTACTTTTCAAAAAAATTTTTTTTATAAATGAGGAATCAGGATGTTTTATTTGTGGGTTTTTCAGTGGCATATTGAATAGAACACTTTTCAGATCTTGACGTTTTATTTACCAAAATTTTGAAGAAACACCTGACAAAAGCCCTATCTCGGGGATAAAGCCGCAGGCCACACTTTTTATCCCCTTGTTGTGATGTCGGCACTCATCAACAGCACCTTTAAACCCAAAAAAATTCAATATGTGCTTTTAACAATGGTTTGAAAATGAAAATTTCAAATCATTATTTAGAAACCAACTCCTAAAACTGCTTTGATGAGAAGCCGAGGACCAGATACACTGGGTAATGGCACGAATAAATGAGTGATTGTGTGAGTGATTGAACCTTTTAAAGGCATAACAAACCTTCCCATAACATAAAGACTAAAAGACCAGTTTGAGGGTTCTTTACGTTATGTGGAGATCCTTGAAAATTGTAAAGAGGTTCTTCACACTCACATGTCCCATTTACAACCATGGTTCTTTCAAGAACCGTCCAGTCGTCTCAACATGTGTTTCAGTGGAAGGTGATCTAGAAATAGTGTAGAATCTTAAATATTTTTTTCTTTTCTTTGTTTTATTTTACTTATAAAACTCGTTTTTTTCTAGGTTTAAATAAAAAAAAATCATTGTGGTCTCAGATTTTAGGACCCTACCATAATCTTGAACCAAATCTTGAATGCTTTTGCTTTTCTTTGTTTTATTTATTTATTTTGTTTTTGTAAAACGTTTTTTCAAGGTTTAAATGAAAAAAAAAAAACAGATTTTCATTGTGGTCTCATACTTTTGCACCCCACCATAACCTTGAACCATATTATGAATATTTTTTCTTTTCTTTGTTTTATTTTGTATTCTAAAACTTGTTTTTTTTTCCAGCTTTAAATGAAAACAATCCCAGAATTTCATTGTGGTCTCAGATGTTTGGCCACCCCATAACCTTGAACCAAATCTTGAATTTTAATTATTTTCTTTATTTTATTTTTTATTATAAAACTTGTTTTTTTCCTGCTTTAAATGAAAAAATCCCAGATTTTCATTGTGGTCTCAGACTTTTGGACCACACCACAATCTTGAATCAAATCTTGAATATTGGTTCTTTTCTTTATTTTATTTCTACTGCAGAACATAGCTTTTCCAGCTTTAAATGAAATGAATCCCAGATTCATTGTTTTCTCAGATTTCGGACCCTACTGTTTGCTGTGTCTGTGTGGTTTATGGCAGGTTGGTGTTGGCCCATTGGTGTGAGGCCATATCCTACATAATATTCTTTCATTGCCTGCTTGTGTCTTCATTATTGCTGAGCCTCAGCGTAGAGGTGGGTGGGTGATCCGTGGAGGAGCGCGAGACGACTGGCACCACTGATGATGTTGCTGTTATTTTGGAGCTTTGCCCGTCCGTGTTTGTGTGCCTTGTCTCTCTTTGAAAATGTTTTCACTGGCAGCGAAGTCAGTAAATCAACATCCTCGACGGAGAGATGTGACAAACACTCGCTCTCGTCGGCTCGCCTGATTATGAGCCTGATTCCGTACGAGTGTGTTTGTGTACGACGGCGGCAATTACCAGGAAAAGGGCTGCGGTTGTGCAGTGTCTAGATTGCGCCGCCACCATTTGTTGATCAAGCTTTTTCGGATCCGTTTAGCGGTGCAGTGCTGCTCGACCTGCTCCAATTAACTTCCCCGCTGCAGGGAGCATTACTGTTAGGAGACGGGAATGAAAAATTTATCGGCCCAAGCATGAACAAGAATGTTCTGGCATAATTACAAATAGTGAAGCGTATGGCTGAAGCTGAGACTGTGCTGATAGCGCTGAACATGACTTGGACATGAATATACAGAGGGTTACTGAAGTTTGGGTGCACAATGAAAATCTGTGATTTTTACATTACAGCCTGGAAATAAACAGATTTTTGAAACATTTAAAACAAAGAAAAGTTAGGAGAAGGAAAGTAAAGAAATATATTCAACATTCTAACCTATTTTTAGATGACTGTGCAAATTTGTGGAACTGACCACGTTAAGGTCTTTGTAGAAAACAGTCTCATCCCTTTCATTAAAGCACGAGTTCAGACGACTCTCAGACTGATCTGATCTGCTCATTAGAGGCTGGCGGAGTCCATACCAGCCCGAGCGCACATTCTAAGACATTCTGAAATTCATGTAAATAATCAATATTCTACGTTTCACTCAAATTGTAAAGCTGCTAAGATAATTTTAATAATATCAATGTATTTAATTAGAGTATTATGGAAAGCAGAAGCATTTTCTCTAGTGGTCTCAGACCTCAGACCTTTGGACCCCTTTGTCTGAAGGGATAAGATATGTTTGAAACATTGTTTGTAAAACATTGTTAGAACAAATTCCGGTTTTCTTTGAGAGTTTGATATATATGTATGTATATTTGAGTTATTTAGAAGACAAAGCAATATCACACATTTAAAGGTCATTATTCATCAGCGCTACAACTTTAATCAGGGCTGAAATCGTGGTCCGAACCTGAATACAGCTTGAGAATTTTCTGAAAGTCGACAGCATCACCCTTAGAGCCTAAAACACTGAACCACGCAATGAAATTGTGCAGTTTTTAAATACTGTGCCCAAACACTGTCCACGCCATCACTCTCATTTAACCTGTCAGTCCTCCTTGTAAACATAAAGTTATTGATGACAGTTCATCTGATGCTGCACAGTTCCTCTTGTGTTTTATAGGTGGTCAGTTTCTGGCCACAGGACAATGTTGGGTAGGTATTTTTAGTCTGTGGCTATTCTCAGCCCAGTATATCAACTCTGTGTGTCCCAAACGTACACACATTAACATCCCACTGCATGTCAGTGTCACTGCTGTGCCGAGTATGATCCACCAACCACATAATACCCACTCACTGGTGGTCCTTTGGGGGTCCTGAACAAGGTAAAGAGGGCTAATAGATGCTGCAAAGAAACAGATGGTCTGTAATTGTGAACTAAGTGCATCTATATGGTAGGAAAAACTGATAAAATAGACACAGAGTGTAGACACAAGGGAGGTTCACCTAATAAAGTGGCTCGTATATTAATTTCGCATGTCTCAAATGAGTCAAGCCTATTGTCTGAGTGAACCCTTCACAGGGAGGCATGTGCAGGTTGGTTGGAAATGTCAGGCTGCTTCAGGCAGCTGGGCTTGTATGGACGTTTAGAGAGATTGAGTCATCGTAGATCTACGTTACTGAAAGGCTGTGATTACGTGTGCGACGTGCCACTGTGCCGTTTACACTCTCCGGGGACGAAACACGGTCTTCAGCTGCTCCCTGCATGCGCATCATTTAAGGGAGAAAAAAAGAACAGTTAAAAACAGCGTGTATTGTGAATTATCACACCATTTACATCCACGGGAATTTATTTGGGTTGGTAAAAACTCATTTTTAGGGTGTTTAGCCAAATTACTTGAATTTGAAACTTGGAGATTTCAGATTGTTGACTTGTTTTCTTCGTTGGTATTCACTACCTTAATTTTTCTTTTCTCTCTGTCTTCCTCTTTCTCACTCTCTCTCTCTCTGTCAACCTGTCTGTCTGTCTTTTCCTCTCTCCCTCTGCAGTAGGAGAGAGGATAAGTTGAGGATTCCCAGCGGTTGGCTCTGTCACCTCGCCCCTGAGATTATCCGTCAGCTCTCTCCAGAGACAGCAGAGGACCAGCTCCCCTTCTCCAAACAGTCTGATGTCTTTGCCTTTGGGTGGGTCTTTCACTTTATTCACCATCCATTCACACCTATGCTCTTATAGTGGGACCATAGAGAGTGCCATTGTAGCTGGTAGGGGGCCATGGCTGATATGCACACCTGAATAATATTCTTATTTATTGCTGCATTCCATTGTAATGGAAGTCAGAAATTTCTAAGTCAGTACTCTATGCGGCCTGTCCAAATGCATACCAGTGTTTCTACTTGGAAAAACATGAATTTCAGCAGCAAACCGATATCTCAGGGGCAAAGCACTGAATTTGCTCAGCTTCTTGAACAGCATGAATATATAGACTGATGGCATTTGCTTTATTAAAGGAAAAACCTGAATCAACCTAAACATAACAAGCACAGATGGTTCCTTACAGGTGTACTGTATGACACAGTCATTTCATTATGTGCAATATTGTATTATGTGTAATAGTCTTACCATGAGAATATCACTGCTTATATTACTTATATACTACTGATACCTACTACAGCAATAACAGACTCGGTATAGAGAACAACTCCAAACCACTTTTTCTGTTACAAGTAAATCACTTAACTGTAAGTTACTTATGTATAGTATTTATACCCCAGCATTTGTGTATATAACATAGTGTATTTTGTACAGAGTATTTTCTGCAGAGTTTTTATCTGATTTTATTTAGACTTTATATTTTATATTGTTCTTGTATTTGTGTCTCTGTGCAGTCGTAACATAAGCAATTTCCTCTGGGATCAATAATGTTTTCTGATTCTGATTCTGATTAACAGGTAGCATTCGTTCTCTGTGATGTTTAAAACTGCTGAAAAGGCCCAGTGGACCTTGATTTGGTGATCAGGATGTCAAGAAAAAAGATCGAAGTAACTTTAAATGAGGGTTCTTGTTAGGGCACAGAGCTTCAGTCCCAAAGAGGGCTTAACTTGCTGGTGTTTTAATTTGAATAGTGACTAAAGTTACATCTGCATTTACACTGGGTCAGGATGTTAGTAAACAAGGTTGGAAACTGGTTGAAAACTCACATTCAGTGAGCGTGATGGTTGTGTGTTAGTGCAGTATGTAAGAGTAAACAGAAGAGCAGGTGTTACTCAGATGACTGAGAATGTCATTGTAGACTGAGATCAGACTGTATCAGCAAGAGCAGTCCTCAAGTTGTTCTAGAGGGAAATTATATTAGAGCTGAAGTGCATAAATTCATTTCAAAGATAAAGGACCACCTAAAGGCAGTCAAAGTCAAAGGAAACTTTGTCATCTCAGCTATATACATGTAAATAGTGAGATGAGACGGTGTGGCTCCAGATTTTACAGAGTACAAGAAGACACATAGAATACATGTATGTAAATAACCCATAAATATAAACTCTAAATTAGAAGTAAAAATGTAAATTTAGTACAAAGGGAAATTTGTAACATCCAAAAAATTGTGCAGATGTTGCATCAGCAGTCAAGTGGAAAGCAAACAGAATACTGGAGTGTAATTGTTTGCTTTATATGTGCAAATGATCAGCAGCAGTTCAATATACATGTATAGTCAATCTATGAAAATACAGAAACTATGAGACAGTATTCAAGTACAAGTGTAGCATGGATGAGTTTTGTGCATGTAGCTGCATGTACATAATAAAAAAGTGATGTGTAAAGTGTAAAGGTGGAAAGTTGAGTCGGGGGGGGGGGGGTGGGCGGGTAAAGCAGTGTGTTGAGGAGTCTAATGGCTTGGGGGAAAAGCTCTCAAGTCTGTCCGATCAGGTTTTAGTGCTGCGATAGCGTCTGCCAGATGGGAGCAGCGTGAAGAGTCAGTGTGAGGGGTGTGAGGAGTTCTGCACATTGCAGGAGGCTTTTTTGATGCAGTGCTTGTGGAAGATGTCCTGTAGTTAGGGGAGAGATGCTCTGATGATGTTTTCAGCAGTTTTAACAATCCGCTGCAGGCTCTTACAGTCTGTAGCACTGGCACTGCTGTACCACACAGAGATGCAGCTGCTCAGGATGCTCTCTATGGTGCCCCTGTATGCTTGATCCCTACAGTGAGGGGATCTGGTGGTTCTGTAATGCGGGCCTGGCTCACAGTTCATCCCAAAGGTGTTGGATGGGGTTGAGGTCAGGGCTCTGTGCGCGCCAGTCAAGTTCTTCCACACCGAAC
>JBBPCZ010000042.1:4616257-4631889 GCA_037974445.1 Brycinus macrolepidotus | reverse complement strand
AAATGTAACGACTAACGGCATAAATTGTAGAAATGTAGTGGAGTAGAAAGTACAGATAATTGCCGCAAAATGTAATGTAAAATAAAAAGTATGCATTCGTTTCATCCCCCCCACTTTTTGTTTCCCGGACAAAAGCCGAGACGCAGACCTCTGCGTGCACACCCCCAACATCCCCCCCAAACAACGGCCGAGACGTAGACCTCTGTGCGCAAACGTTGTTCGTGGCTGTAGCTCTAAAATCTTCTCGAAGTTTCTCTTTCCCCTCTATCCCAGCAGCAGCCTCTCTCAGAAACCCCATAGTACAGACAAAGAGAGGATTTGCTAGTTCAGTGACAACACTTGACTTTCTCATTTCAAATTAGACCTAATTAGTCCTTAAATATGATGAAGGGAATTTTAGCATGTCCCTGCTCTTTAAATATCCAGCATATTTCACTAAAGTCAAGTGCCCCTTCTGAATCTTTAATCAATTATTCTGGACAGCCCTTAACCATGACAGCTACACCTACGGTCCAGTGGAGTGGCATTCCGAGAGCATTCTCGATGTCACCCACAAACACACACATTTTTGACTGTGAAATCACGACAGCTGGACATATGCTGCATTGCTCTGTGACCCGAATCCCTTGAATCAGCCTGAGAGGAGACTGCACTCACACACAGACACACATGCTGTAATACCTGTTCCCTCTGTGTGTTCCAGCACTATCTGGTACGAGCTGCATGCGCGGGAATGGCCCTTTAAGAACCAGCCGCCGGAGGTGATCATATGGCAGGTGGGCAGCGGCATGAAACCCAACCTCACTCAGATCGGCATGGGCAAAGAGATATCTGTGAGTACCCACACAATGCATAAACTTTCACACACTACACCAGCCGAGGCCCAAAAACGTTTCATCACCAGTGTCCAGTAGGAGCAGTGGCTGCATGTCCCACTCAAAAACTATATATATATATACGCACCCATGCTGTTTATCGTACCCATGCTGTTTATCGTTTGACCATGTATGGAAGACAGATTCCTTTCTGTTCCTCTCTTTCCTTTCTGTTTTTTTCTTTCCTTTAATCTGTTGGATCTGTTTCTGTTGTGCCGGCTTCTAGACTTTCTTTGTGATTGATTTTCTCAATGTTATCTTTTGATGAAAACATTTTTTGTTTGTTTGTTTGTTTTTTGCAATTTCATGAACAGTAAAATGTTTTTAATTAAAAGAGTGAGAGAGTTATATATATATATAACTCTCTCACTCTTTTAATTAAAAACATTTTACTGTTCATGAAATTATTTTATACTATAAAATTAATATTTCTAAAATCTAAATGGCTGAACCACAGTAGAAGTAAAAAAAAAACTTAAAATACTTAAAAATACTTAAAATACATACATACTCATCATATATATATTCTTTGTTCATTTTTAAGTTATTAAAAACTTGTTGTTTATGAAATTATGTTTCTCTGCAACGATACCCAAATGTTTATAAACTCTGTTTCAATGTGGATGAACAATTATTATTAATATTAATAATACACATTTGTTGAATACTGGTGCATTTCCTTGCAATTTTGTAGAAGCGTCTGTCCATCTTTCCACCACGGTTTAGCTTCTTGTATCTCATTGCCTCAGCGTTGTGCTCTCTGCTCACTTTCAGGACATCCTTCTGTTCTGCTGGGCGCACGAGCAGGAGGAGAGACCCAGCTTCTCCAAACTGGTGGAGCTGCTGGAGAAACTCCCCAAACGCAACCGCCGCCTCTCTCATCCCGGACACTTCTGGAAATCAGCTGAGTATGTCAAATGAGCTAGGCTCTCAAAAAGAAATTACGAATGAAAAAGAAATGCTGGGAAGTCCTGGGAGTGCGATGGGCGTTAGTAGGAGGCCGTGCGGTGCACTGAAGGGCTCTGGTCAGCCGCTGCCTTGCCGTTGGCTGCTGGATTGTGTGTGTGTGCACCGCTGTAAACATAGCGAAGTTTCCCACGTCGGTTAGCTAGCGCACCCATGCTGTTTATCGTTTGACCATGTATGGAAGACAGATTCCTTTCTGTTCCTCTCTTTCCTTTCTGTTTTTTTCTTTCCTTTAATCTGTTGGATCTGTTTCTGTTGTGCCGGCTTCTAGACTTTCTTTGTGATTGATTTTCTCAATGTTATCTTTTGATGAAAACATTTTTTGTTTGTTTGTTTGTTTTTTGCCATGCCATGTCATTCTGTATCGAGTGCATTTACGATGCGTTTTTATGAACAAATGCAAATTATTTTGATTCTGCGTGAGTTCTGTGTCTGTATATATATATTTTTTTCTTGCGTTTTGAAGAACATGTAGTCACGGAGTGAATGTATTTATTTTCGGGTCTGAGAAATGTACTACTTGGACTGGTTTGTTTATTTTCTTTTGGTCCAGTCACTGTCATTCTGTCTGTCGTGGGTCTCCATGAGCGTGTCTTGCGGTCCTTCCGGCCGCAAAGCTTTACTTCTCTGGAGTGGGGGCTTTGGGGGTTCTCATAATTTGAGAAAAGCCAGATGAGAATATGCGCCACTCCTCGCCCTCCTCATTGCAGACTTTGAAGCCAGTGCTAATACTTTTAATTACCTGATTATCTCCGTCTACAAAGAATGACGCGTTCGAATATCGGCAACGGCCCACTTGTCCGCTCCGGACCCCTCCTCCGTCTTGCTATTGCGCTTGTAAATGTATTTACTGACACTTGAATTGTATCGTACTTAACTGTGATGAAGCTGAGAGTTTAAAATGCTGTTTCTGAGCCTGCGAGGAGAAAAGAGAGTTACATCCAATCAGACGGGAGTATTTTTCGACGTTGTATACGTACGAACGTTTCTAGCGGAATTGAAAACCTGCTGTTTGTACATTATCATAGGCTGCACATACCTGCACTAGCGAGTGGTAGTACACTTTTTTCATCACCTCGCCATTTGTAAATTGCGAAACACCTATGACTGTTGCATGCAAGTGTTTGATAGCGGAAACTGCAATGGACAACTATTTCGCATTGCGTCGTTCAGCGCTCGATGCGGTCAAGAAGGTGACGTTAGCTACGTATGGCTTAATAAAGAGCTACTGTGCCGCTTCAGCCATCGCAGTGCCATACCCACCGGCTGTAGACAATCTATTCCCTCTCACAGCCACTCTTTATAGCTCATAACCAGCTCCAGTGTCCAAAAACCGCTTCTAGATCTATTGCTGCTGTTTTTATTTTTTGATTTTTTATTTTGGTCGTTTTTGAAAAATTCCGATATTGTTTTGTGGATCATTTCTATTTGTACAGCTCACACCTTTAAACTGCATGAGAGGAGCCCTAACGGCCCTGTACATGTTAACGAAAAGAAGAAGAAACCTCAGAGCCGTTGTAATTTCTAGTGTTGAAATAGAATATTATCATATAAAGATCTCTGTAAAAGTCATAAGGCGCGTTCAAATTCATGTGTGTATGATTCTAGATGACGTAGACAATGATTGTGATATATCCTCCATATCTGATTATTTTTTGACGAGAAATGATTCCGTTCCCCAGTGGAAAACGGGAGAAATCGCAGGAGGAGCTCGTTAACAATCATCTCCACCGGCGGCACGGCTGCCGTGGGCCCGGGTTGTGATCCGTAGCTGTAAATTAATTTTCCCTCATCAAACCATTTGGGTGCACGCCAAATCTGTCCCATGATGAATGTATGAATCGTGCCGAGTGTGTCCTTTCTCTCTTTCTTTCTCTCTTTCTCTCTCTCTCTTTTACATTGTCATTTGGACTTTAATTATGAACCCATGCTTTTGTTCCATTGAGTTTTTTTTTGGAATTGTGTGCACATTATTGCCAGTTTTGTTCTACTTTCTCCATGACTGAGTTTCTGTACTGTAGGTTGTAGGTGTATAAATGCTTGTATTTACAGATGCCTTATGGTGCACAGCTTAGTGACTGCTAGACTCATCACAAGCTCTTTCTTTGCACTCATCCTTTATGAAATACGACAATAAAAAATGTTCATTTTGGAATTTTATTATGTTTTTTAGTCATTTCTTTTATCCTTCCCGTTTCTCCTTTTCCATGTTTCTCATTTTATGTTGAAAGATAAGGATCTATTACGTGATCTATTATGTCGCCTCACAATTGGTCCAGTCCACTTGTTGTCTGGTTTCACAGTTGGTCTAGTCCAATTGCTGTGGTTTTGCGGATTCAAAGTTAATTCAAGCTGCGTTTACATGTTGCCGGTAGATGGACGGTGTCAAACCAGGTATTTTGCCACTAAGTGGAACAATCTGTTGAGAGTTCAGGTTTACAGCTTTTGCCATTATTTTTGGTAGAATGAAAAGAATGTTGATATGTTATTCAGAAACACAATTCCAGGCCTACCTGTTCAAGCAGGTCTAACCCTGATCTCCAACAAAAACACACATTAGAAACATTAGCATGTCCAAAACACATTAAAAATAAAATAGTGTTTCACACCATTACTCTGCACTGGGACGCTACTACTATATCAGTAAAGCAATCAGGGGCAGCCTTAGGCATGTGCAAACTGTACACCTGCACAGGGCCGCCAAATCCCAGGGGCCGCCACGCCAATATATATTGAATATAAAACAGAAAGAGAAAATAACGACACAGCTGACGGCAATGTGGCCGAAAAACATTGTGTTTCTTGTTAATTAGTACGCTGTATTTACTAATGTCGCTAGAGTCGGAGCAGTAAGCTATATGTAGTATTATAACGTTCTGCCGTAATGAGAATATCATGGGCCGCCACTTGGTTTTCAAATTACGCGTATATAGAACACGCAGTGGCAAATTTCAGCAAAAGTTAAACACTTGTGTCATGAGCACGAGGCGGCTATGCAGTGTCCGCGACGGACGTGGCCGTCCACCGTGCATAAGATACCATATTGACGGGCGAAGGGGCCACAGATTCTTTTTCTGCCCAGGGCCGCCACGAGCCTAGAGCCGCCCCGATGCAATGTACCCTCACCAGTTCTTCCGAGACCTCACAGGGTTTAAAAGGTGTAGTGAAATCGTGGTCATCAGCAAGCTAAAGACGCAACAGAAAATGAAAGTTCAATGACAAAGAGATTGGTGCTAATAAAGATCTTTCTGTAGACGTGTTATTTTACTACTGATAAAAAAAATACACATGCCAGATTCTTTCAGTTTGTTTTTTTGTGTTTCGCTGTTTATCATGGCCAAGAACTGCCTACTGTTGCAAGTAAAGGAAATTTGATTAACATGTAAAATGACTAACCACAGCCGACTGTTTTGGCATGGCATATGAAGGGAGGCAATCTTTACCAACCCTTTTTTTCAATCTCGCAGAACAAAATTTCTTTCTACGTCAACATGCAAACGCAGCATTACACCTTAATTGACCTCTCTATGCTCTGCCCGCAATCACGTTCCTCCATAGAAGTTTGGACAGGTTGAGTAAGCTTTACAGAATATTGGCAAATATCCCATTCAATTTAGTGAATTTAGATCAGAGTTTACATTCGCTACATTGTGGCAAGTATATTGGTTTGAAATGGTATGCGGTTTGTTGTATTCAGTCATTAATCAACTTTAGCGAGGTTTAAAGAAATGAGTTCCTAGTTCAGATGAAAGAAGCGGAGGGGATAAAACTCTTGGGATCTTGGGCTAAAGATCAGGGTGGCTTCTACTTTAAACTAGAAGGTTGGGATCAACAGATAGGAAAGTTTCGGGCAGTTGGATTGTAAGGACAAGGAGTTTTGGGCCTCTTCCAATTCTTTAGTTATTTCATAAATCCATTGAATTTGCCTTCACAATAATATTAGTTCAGATGCACAAGAATGCGTACAATATAAATCATTTAAAACACACTCTAAAATTCTGTTTGACAAAAAATGAGCTGTGCACTACCATTTCATTTAGCAGTCACAATGAAAATGAACACATTTGTGGGCAGAGGATAGAACAGTTTACATCTATGTCTGGTCAACCACCACACCATGTCTTCAATGTTTGTTCAAACCTGTGGTTTAATTTATCCTGTAAGGCTCTTTATCCACCAAGACACGACTGGAATAATCCCAACCCACTTTTCCTCTTTATGGATCTCCAGTGTTAAAAGTGGTAAATAAAAAGCGTTTAGGTTGGAGTCACATTTACATGCGATCTACACTCCTTAGCATCAGGTTCTGCATGTCTGACATTCGTTTCAATGTGAAGAAATGATAGAAATGTGGCAAAAACTTCTTCATGCCAAACAAGGTTGCAAGCTCAATACTAACTTTTAATCAACTATAATCACAAAAACATTTCTCATGTTTTGTAAATTCCTTAGAAACACAATTGTGGGATGGATTGTGCTTAGGCCCGAATTTGGTGGCATTTTTTTGACAAGATACCAGCGATGAGTAATTAATTTGGAATTGCAGGACTCTTTTGTCATTGCAGCAACTGAATTTGAAGGGATATTTTAAAACAATAGTAGTGCTCCGCAGTGAAAATTCCCTCATTAAGCTACAGCTGCGGCAGCAACACCAACAAAGCAAGCTAGTCAAATATTTGGGCCAAATGCTGACTCACAGCTTAGAGAGGCTGGGTGCTCTTTCTTTCTCTCATCACTCATTCCCGTTTAATTATGCTCTGGAGTGGAGGGGCTGGTGGCCTGGTAAACCCTAGAGTCAAAGGTCATGGCAAACAGGGCTAAACTCACTAATTGGCACCTTGTCTGGCCCTCATTACGCTCACTGCTTCACCGGGGGGAGGGGGGGAGGGGTGTGAGGGGGACTTTACACTGTAGTGTGTGATAGGTAGGGCATTTAGTGGAGATACAGCTATGGCTATGGGACAATGCAGTGCAGAGGATATAAAAAATACCACATTTAATAACAATGTCTATTATTTGAAAGTGTAAAATACCACTGTGTAAGGTTTTGTTTCCAAGCAGAGGGATGTTTTAGAGCCAGATGTACACATGAGCACAGGTGTAAAATGTGCTGTGGTGTGATTGGAATATGAGCTCACTATGAGCCTGAAATTAACTTTCATTTTACTAAGACAGCTTATGACATCAGTTGCCCAAGAACCTTGTGCTTGCAGGATTTGAAAAGTGTAGTGAAATCATGATTATAGTAAAAGTATTGAAATGCGCTTAGGAGAGTGGGTGGTGGGTGTACGTAAAGGGGGCATTTGGCTGACGCTCTTATCCAGACCAACTTCCGATCATTAGTTACAGGGACAGTCCCCCTGGAGACACTGAGGGTTAAGTGTCTTGCTCAAGAACACAATGGTAGAAAGTGGGGGGGGTTGAACTTGCAATGTTGTGGTCAGCGGATTCACAGGCAAGTGTTTTACCCTCTAGGCTACTACATTTATTTAAACATCTTTCATCAGCTCATAGCATGGTAGAAAAACTTTGGAAAACAGCGCAAATACTGCCAAACCTTGAACAACGTCGCTTGTGTTAATATTAACAGTGACTGTGGCATAAAAGAGCTAAAATTACTGAAAAGTGACTATTTTACAAGCGCTCCAAAAACAAAGAGAAAGTGAGAATGGAAATGCAGTGAGGAGAAAGACAGAGCAGTGGAGGGTCGTCTACAACAGAAAAACCAGACATAGCTGAGATACATCCACATGCAGCTGGGAAGAGAGGTACAGATTGGTGTTTTCACTCAATGATAAGAGGTGATGGGAGGGAGATGCTAAAAATGCTCTGATATTATTGGTTAATATTATTTTTCCATACCTTTTGTACAAGATGACATAGTCAAGATGACGTTGTTTGAATGATACGACACAGTGGGTTGTGCTTAATGTGAACAAGGACATGAACTTACAAGGTACAAGGGGTCCATTCTGATTTCAGGTGGGCTTTAAATTAATTCAGTTTTTCCACCTAATCTTCACATTCCCCAGTCTGTACTGTACAGTTGCTTAATATGAACAATGGTTTTGACACATTTTCTCAAGATTAGTAAAGAAAAGAAAACATGTTGACTTAAAAAAACCAGTAATAACAGAAGCTAGTGTGATAAATTCCATATGAACTATGACTTCCATAATAACTATGAAGTACAGAAAAATCATCTAGATTATTGTCTGACCAGTATAAACATGGCAAACAGAGATTAGGCTGGAAAAAACTATTTTATTGTTTATTTTTTCTGGGGAATGTGGGTCTTGACTGTTAATCAAATGTGGAAGTTTTCTAAGATCCAGGCAGGCAATGGAGTGGTGCTGGAGACCAGAGGTGTGTTCCAATTAACCGCTAACACACACGTATCAATCCCTCTCCAAATCTCTCATGAGTACAAGGGATCCGGAGCTGGAATAAGATAATAGAGTGTAACGGAGAACAGATGGGAAAACCATCATATGTCAGATTAACACACATTATAATTAAGGCTGAATTAGTTGTGTTTAGGAAGGGATTCCGAATGATTTATTGCTTTAGAAATCAAGAACAGTTCTCTCATGACTCTCATGACTAATTTTTAGATGATGTGCCTTGCTTTCACAATATATATATATATATATATGAATTAATATATAGGGATAGGAGTCCCAAAAACCACCCTTATCACGTCTTGAAATACACCAAAACTGACAGCCGTCTATCTTTGAGTACATTGTCTGATGTTTCAGACACGAGGCTTCATGCTGATCTTTTGATTATTCCATTCTCAACTTCTCTCTCTCTTTTCTTTCCACATTTAATTTCTCACATGTTCTGATTGTGTCAAACTGAATGAGCGGGACAAGATTTACAAAAGCAGGTGTGAAGGTAAACTGAACTGAGACTTTGTTACTAATGCTCCATCATTCAGAAGAGGGTGGGTTTCCCTTTACACAGGTTACGAATCCAACTTAATAAATAGGTCGGATGTGCTGAATGAGAAAAAACGAAATGTGCTTAGTGTGAGGTCACAAGAATTGGGATTGGGAACCACTAATGATTCCGGATAATGATGATGGTTCTCAAACTGGTCCTCAGGGCCCTCAGAAGGTCCAGATTATTACACATAAGGCACTTTTCCATGAGCATACATGAACCGTGCTGTACCTAAACTGTACTGCGATGTCTCATAACTTGCAGCACACTTTGATTTTCCAGTGTATCTCAGTCCAGTTAGGGTGCTTCTGATGCATCGGGAGTGCAGTTCTCTCCCACAGTTTATGGCCAGTTGTCTCAAAACCTCGTCCAGGGAGTCAAACCAGCAGAAAGTTTTTCTGTAAGAGCCGCTTTTGTTATTGTGGTCTTGTATTATTTATAGTCTTGTTTTAGTTTTTACATTTTGTCTCAGCATTCTTTATCCGTGTGATAAAAACCGAACCCAGATGACTTGTTAGTGATGTCCTGGATCACCTTCACGTTTCTCACAGCGTTAAAGATAAATTTGTTAGTGTCACAGAAAACTCCCTCAAACAGACAGTCGTGCTTGTACTTCATCGACTTCCCAGTTGTTAGTTTGTGTCTCCACTCTTGTTGGAAAGTAAATGAACAATGGCCTCTTTCCATGTTTTGATGACATTTCGACCAATCAGAAAGCAGTGACGCAGTCAGCTCAACTGCAATCCACTTTCAGCCCTGCCGCCGAGCAGCTCGGGTCTGGCTTTTGTTTGGGTCGCTTTATTTGTAATGGAAAAACATTTATTCACGGTACGGCATGGGAAGTGGGAAAATGCCAATAGTGACTGAGCAAAAATGTGGACCATCTGGGGTTCCCTGAGGACAGGTTTGAGAACCACAGCCATAAAGAACCCTTCAACAGATGGTTCTAGTAAATTTTATTTTTAAGAATGTAATGTGTGTTGGGTTTGGAAGGTGAAGCGAGTTTATGAAGGGAATTAGCTCTGCCTCCGTTGATCTGGTGGTATCTATGCATCTGCGCTTCTTGTTTGCGGGGGCGGATTTTCAGACCAATATCGTTGTTCAAACGACGAGTCTAAAAGTCACAGAGGCGTCCCTGAAGTGTGTGGGCTTTTCCTTGCCTATTGAGAGGCACCTACACACTTTTCCAAGCTATTACTCATTAGTCAAGATCAAGAGAGAGCGAGAGAGTGGCTGAGAGAGAGAGAGAGAGAGAGAGAGAGAGAGAGAGAGAGAGAGAAGGAAAAATATACACACAAGCAGTGAAGGAGCTGTATAGTATGAAGCAGCAGGTCACCCCACCACTGACAGCGAGTCAGCTTTCAAATGGCAAGTGCTGACTCAGCGTTTAGGTCTTTCGAGTAAGTTGTGTTTGACCCCCTACACTAACCAAAGCTGAGTGTCCTGCAGTTCCTCAAGGCCCAGGATTAATGCAGGTCTAGACTACTAAATTTGGCAGTTACAGCTCAACCACTCCTGCAGGTCCACATATGATGTTTGTCTGGGTTTGTGTACCAAAAATGGTTTTAAAATAACCATTTCCCAGCCTCTTTATTCTTTAGAATGAAATAGGATGTTATGGCTGCTGTGCCTTTAACACTGTTATATATAAATCAGCTCTGGCTGCCCTGCATTGTGCCTTGTCCAATAATTCCAGTATGAATCCACCTAAGCAGCTGTAGGTGCGTGTATGTAGATGTGTTGTTTTTTGACATCACAAAAAACAATAAATTCATAACAGCCTGTTTCTGCAGCTTATGGTGCTTTTCCACTGGCACAAGGAACCGTGCTGTACCGCAAGCAAATGTTTTTCCATTACAAATAAAGCGACTCGTACCCGAGCCGAACCTGTGCTGCTCGACGGCAGGGCCGGAAGCAAGCTGCAGCTGAGCTCTCTGATAGGTCGAAATTTTGTATCACAACATTGGAAAGAGGGCATTGTTGTTTTAGTCAGTTTAATTCAGGTACAACAATTCAGAGACAAGCTAACAACTGGGAAGTCGATAAAGTATAAGCACTACTGTTTTAGTGGGAGTTTTCTATGATGCTAACAAAATTTTCTTTAACGTTGTGAGAAACGCGAAGGTGATCCAGGTCATTGCTAACAAGTTATCTGGGCTAGGTTTTTGTTGCATGGCTAAAGAATGAAGAGAAAAAAAATTTAAACTCAAACAAGACTATAAACAATAAACGACCATAATAACAAAAGCGGCACTGACAGAAAAACCTTCCGCTGGTTCGACTCCTTGGACGTGGTTTTGGGACGACGACCTGCCATAAACTGTGGGGAGAGAATTGCACTGCTGACGTGTCAGAAACTTCGTTACCGGACTGAGATACACTGGAAAATCAAAACGTGTTGCAAGTTCTGTGCATCACAGTACAGTTTAGGTACAGCATGGTTCCTGTATACCTGTGGAAAAGTGCCTTTAGATTTTAAACTGGGACTTGGGGAGTGAACGGTATGTTTTGAGACCTTGACATTTACTTACTATATCAAAGTCTTGAGTTAAGAAAGGTTTTCATAATATGGGCCCTTTAAGGGTGGTATTTCTCATGTTTTCACCATGTTTATGTCTGCTCTCTTCCCTTTTACAGGCTGTAGCAGTGATGGACTCCACTTTTTGCCCCCCCTCTCACTCCAACAGCCAAACTTTTCCTCTGTCCTCTGTCCACCAGTCCTCATCACCAATCACATGTGACAGAAAAGCTGCCCATTGGCTTTGCCATGGTCTTTCTAAAGGGGGCTAATAACACGCTTACTGCAGAAATAGCCATTCTTTCCTGGATGCCTAAAACCTAGACTGGATGACTTGCCTCCACTTCGCTCACTCTTGGAATGATCTCTGAGTCATCAGAGAATCTGAAGTGCCCCCTTACGCCATGCTCGCTCTCCACTGCGCTGCGGCTTGGGTGTCCATCCGCTTGCTTAGCATCCTTGCACATCATCCGTTCTCTTCATGATGCATTACGCCGGCGGTTCTCATAACCATCTTCGCCTCATGTCGGCGGCCTCCTCTCTGCACACAATATGCAAACGTTTGTAATTTCAAAGTAATTGCTGCCATTACTGTTTATTTTTTTTTCCTTAATAGCCCTGCTCAGATATTGTGTATACATGTACTTTCGCTTGTACATGCATGCGCTGACCTGCACCACCCTGGATCCAGCATTCACACCCAGGTTCTCTCCTTACTTCACGCTGTGATCCGTCCTGAAGGCAGAATGTTCTTTATATTTCAGAAATAAGTGCTGCATTAGAGATCTACTCTGTGTTCTCTGGCTGATCGCTGTTTAATACTGAAGAGGTTCAGGATCCGGGCCCTGAATTCATTACCGACGCTGTTGCCGGATGGGAAAATGATCTGACATTTTGCTGCTGTGATGAGTAAACCTCGTAACTCCATTTTTCTCTCTTTTTTTTTTTCTTTTCACACCATTTGAAAACATCAGCTGCCCTTCACACTGTGTGAGAGTGTGACGATAATGGAAATGCTCCAAAATTACTTTCAAAATCTGCATTAAAGTTTCAAAGGTGTTTTACTTCCCCTGTAAATTTCCTGTTTTGGGGATATTAGGTTTTGCTGCAACAGCGGTGATTTACTGTTCATTCAGCTATTAATGAATGAATGAATGAATTTATTATTTGGTGGTTGAATTTTGAGCTTCTCTGAAATAACCCACTGGTTTAGGGCTGCAAGAGGGGGAATGACAGGTGGGACATGGGACACAGTATTTTCTATTTTCTTTGTGTGTGTGTGTGTGTGTGTGTGTGTGTATGTGCGTGTGTAAAAGTAAAACACCCCCTCCCTCACCCCTTACTCTTTGTGTGCATATATGTGTGAATGATTTAAATGTTACACTCTCCCACTCCTTGTGTGCATGCGTGTGTGTGTGTGTGTGCGTGCATGTGTGTGAGTTCACATCTATGTATATTTAAAGAGTACATATGAGTGTGTGTGTGTGTATGTGTGTGTGTGTATGTGTGTGTGTGTCAGTGTGTGTGTGTGTGTGTGTGTGTGTCTAAAAGCCCCTCCCACTTCCCACCTCCTTCAGTGTGTGTGTTTGTGTGTTTGAAAGTGAAACGCTCTCTCCCTCCCCCCTCCCCACATGCGCACATGTATGTGTGAATGATTTGAATGTTTCACTCTTTCACTCTCTATGCTTGTGTGTGTGCGTGCGCGTGTGTGCATGTGTGTGTGTGTGTGTGTTTATGTGTGTGTGCATGTGTGTGTGCGTGTGTGTGTGTGTGTGTGTGTGTGCGTTCCTTCATTCCATTAGCCTTGTCCAGGATGGGATGTCCTAAGGTGAGTGGCTCTAAATGAAGAGAGTAAGTGTTACTGTGATATTACCACCACACATTCATTCATGGGTGTCGGTCTGGGGCTCTGGGGCCTGAGGTCTATCTGAGGCATCTAAAAAAACCCCAGAAATGACTTAATTACACGAAACATCATCTCATAGT
Organism: Brycinus macrolepidotus; assembly: GCA_037974445.1. Taxonomy (NCBI): domain Eukaryota; kingdom Metazoa; phylum Chordata; class Actinopteri; order Characiformes; family Alestidae; genus Brycinus; species Brycinus macrolepidotus. The sequence goes on along the minus strand of JBBPCZ010000042.1, from coordinate 4,618,596 downwards.
GTTTCTCACCGACATTGCAATGCCACAGGTTCCTGCGTGCAGAAATGTTCAGGTCCACCCTGTCAGCGAGGCATACTTTGTACGTAATGTTTTCCATACGGGGAATGATTCACGCCTTTGATAATTAACAAATAATTCAAGTTCCTGCAAATTAGACCAAAGAAGCCCGCAGCAGGGGCAGCAGCAGCAGCAGCTCCATTAATGATCTCCATCTACCTTCGGCTCTAATTGAAGTGCATATCACACGTTCTCGCTCTCGCTCTTGTCTCATTTGTACCAGAATTTGGCCATCACTGACAGCACGCTGTCGTTTCATATTCATGGGTAAAAACAGTCATTTGGAGTCTTCACTGTTTATTTGAGAAACGTCTCTTTTAGAGTGTTCCAGCAGTACAGGTTCCTCATGCATGATTCATGTCCTGCTGTAGGGCGACCCCTTCATGGGACAAAGCTGTTGGTTTTGATTGAATTTCTTCAGTCTCTCAGGGTGGAGGGTGGGACTGGTACCCTGGCGGAGACAGAGCGTGGGCGGGAAGGCAGAGAAAGGCCAAACCTGTTGCTGTTGCTGCTGCCGCCGCGCTGTTTGGCCCCAAGTACTCCATATGTGCTTTGGTTGGTGAAAAAAAGGAAAAAAATATATATCTCCCAGGCACTGTTGTAAAACGAGAGGAAAAAAAGAGAGGAGAAAAGGGACAAGGCAGAGATTAAAGAGCCGTTTGCCATGGGGGCGTCTAATCTGCAAACATCAAATGTTCACAAACAATGAAGTATTATCTTTTTTTTCAGCATTTGATGATAATGAAAGAAATGATTAATGTGGAAGTCATGGAAATTAAATGAATATGTTTAGAGTTATAATTTCACAGGTCATTTTATGTGTTATAATATATGCATATATAATCATAATGAATTTTCTCTTGGAAAAAAACCTTTCTCTAAAAAAATGGTTTTATTTGTAGAAAAATATGCACATATAATTTAGAATTGTAATTTAGAATTACAACTAGATTGAGTACTATTTATTTATTTATTTATTCATTTATTTATTTATTGGGGAAAAACGATATGCTGTCCCTAAAAAAAGTTTTTGTTTAAAGAGAAAAAAAAAAGGTAATTCTCAATGTAAGTTGCAGCAACAAGATTTTGTTTAAAGTCATTCTGGAGTGTTTCTATTGGTCCATTCATCATGAAATTTTGGCACAATGTAAAGGACAGCTGGTGTTTATAAATGCTAAAAAACACACATCCACACACAAAATGGATAAAAATGGACATACAAGGTTTTGTTCCGACAGAGATGGTATATACACAGTCATATGCAAAAGTCTGAACACCCCCGGTCTAATGATGTTTTTTGTTGATTTTAAGAACACATGGTCTACAGGGACCTTAAGTATGGTATTTTTTCTGCTAATTTTAGCACATGATTTATTTACTTGCTGGGTTTGCCATAAAAGTGAAAAAACGCAAACTATGAGGTGTGCTGTAACTTTGGCACAGGGCTCATTTGATGTTTTTTTGTTAAAAATCCGGCAAATAAACAGTAAACGTGCGTTAAACGTGCAGAAGGAGGTTCTCTGTGGAGGATGTGAGCTTATTTGTTAGTCAACGTAACTTCATAGGGGGTGCCCAAACTATTCTACTTGACTCTATATATATATATAAAAATACGTATATATAGATATACATACATATACATATGATGGGTCGACGTGTATATTTTGTACAGTTATATTTCTATAGTTTTTTCTACTCTTGTACACTGGACAATATTTATAATCACAAATGTTATGAATGTCATCTCTGAAACACTGCAGGCCTTCTTACCAAATATGTGTTTTTTTGTTTGTGAAGCTTTTGGTCAGGTTCAGCTGTTGCCCAGAGAAATAAAGACTTATTTATTACATCACATTCGTCATGCATTGATTGTGGTGGATTCCCTAGGTGTGTAAAAATGCATGCATGTGCACCTTTGTTTGTCATCCTACTTGGATAAGATTCCCAGCCCAGGGTCTCCTCCGGGTTCTCCGGTTTCCTCCCACAGTCCAAAGACATACTCATTAGATGAACCGGAGATGCAAGATTGCCCCTGGGTGTGAGTGTGTGAATGTGTGTTCGTCTGTGTGTCTGATCTGTGATGGACTGGCGACCTGTCCAGGGTGTTTCTAGGCTCCAACCCCCCATGGATAATCGTCCCCTATCCACTGAAGACCACTTTAACCCTTAGAACTCAGAGTGTATCAGTAAACTCTTATTTCAGTGAATATAATCGGTGTAAATCAGTCTAAAACCGGTGTTTGTTCTCCTACACGCTCGCCGTTTGCTGCTCTTTCTCTCGG
>JBBPCZ010000042.1:4548641-4550952 GCA_037974445.1 Brycinus macrolepidotus | reverse complement strand
TATATAAATGGAGAGTTCTGTTCACTGTACCTTTAATGACATAACAATCACACATACATGCACTGACTTTACACAAACAAACAAAAGCCCAGTTGAAGCTGTAGTAGAGCTTTAATCATAGAAGTTTATTTGTGTTTTGTCATGTTTCTAAATATGCTGCAACAGACCATCAGCTCTGACATCATTTTCTCTCCTGTTTCCCTCTTAAACATATCACTGTTGTCATAAGAATAATTCACGTCTTAAAAATAGCAGCTTCATGGGAGTAGCAAAAATACACTTTTAACCTTAATGCATGCTACCTTTCATCTGGAATCAAATCTCTTTTTGTTTTGCATGGGTCTACTTGTCATGAAATTTTCATAGAGGAGAAACAAAGAACAAAAGATTGTTAATGCCCTTGCTTTATATATCACTCATTATTTCACTTACTTTTAAAAAAGGTACCGAAAAGTTAATTGCAGAAGTGATAAAATTCTTCACCGAAGGCCAGTATTCATAAGGCTTTTTTTTTTTCCCTCTCTCTTTGACAGGGTTTGTTAAGGTGTGCAACTTAGCTAGCAGTAACATAGTCAAAAGCAGATGTTGATTTAAGTCTAGCTTTACAGGTATGAAGAACAGATGTGGATTACTAAAGCACTGATGTACGTCTGTCTGGATAAGAGTGTCTGCTAAATGCCGTAAACGTAAACGTATTTCATAGCTGACATTGAAGGCCAGTATTTGTAAAGCTACACATACACCTTTATAAAGGCTTATTCCAACAACCAGCAGTTTCTAAAAGGCTCATTTAGTCAACTTTTTAAAAATGTCCCTCTTAGAAATTGGTATGAGCCTTTATGCAATAAGCCTTTACAAATGTTCATGTGGGTTTAAGTCATGAAAGGCTCATGTGTAGCCTCACAAATAATGGCCTTGAATTAAGTTCTTCTATGGCATCACCTCAAAGTTGTATTTTTGGAAGGATGATTTTATAAATGAGATATGAGGAACCTTTTTAAAGCTTGAATAACCGCATGGTGTTAGGTTCTACTGCAATCAGAAGTATTTTGTTAAAACCATACATCCGAGTCAAGGCCCTTTTATGAGCCCTTATGTTTAATAAGATGTATCAGAATCAGGTTTTACTGTCTCACTCTCAAACCCTTTGACAAGGGAGTGTAAGAAAAGAGTGGAGGACTGGCTCCATGGCAACCTGTCAACAAAGTAAATCAGTTGGACATAGACCCGCCCTCAGTGCTCAGAGCCTCCTACTGATTGGAGCATGTGGTTTAGGGCAGTCAGTCACAGTGTGTGTCAGTCTGGGATGGCCCACCCACAACAAGGCAACACAACACACTCCTGCACTGATTTCCTTTCACACAAGTGTTTAAGTTTGGAAATACAACACCTGGATACCAGATCGGAGCCTTTTTTAAAGGATTAGGCCTTAGCTGTACACTCAGTTCAATGAAACTTTAAAGGAGAGTGGTGTGTTGCTTTGATTCAGTAGTGTTCATAATAGAACGCCCCCCCCCATTCAAACTTGCAGAATGGTGGTGGGTAAGAAGGTAGCCAAGGAGACTCTGTTGCCATCGGTGCATGAGGATGATGATGATGTCGAAGGTCATGGACAAGAGCCCCTAGGAGGGATTGGGAGCAGACCGCCCAGCAGACCACGAAACATCTACAGCCGAGGCAGCGTGGACAGCCAGGTGAGTGGGTTGGAAAAAGTTCAAGGACACCAAAGCTTTTTTGGGGGCAGCTGGTGGCCTGGTGGTTAGGGAGTTGCCCTTGCGATCAGAAGGTTGTGGGGTACTCTTGAGCAAGGTACTGTCTGCACACACTGCTCCCTGGTTGCTGGCAGCCCCCTGCTTCACTTGGTGAATGGATTAAATGCAGAGAAAGAATTTCAAACTGTGTGCTGTGCTGTGGTGTGTTCACATGTGACTGTAAGCGGGCCCTTTACTTTACTTTTCAGAATGTTTCCATGCAAATGAAGAAGTTGACTCTGTTAGCTTGTAACAGATGCATTTTAGAGACTAAGCAGGTTCATTTAGGGCGGAGCTGCCTAAAGAGTGACCCACTAGACCCCCCAACACATAAGAAAACAAACATACCTATTTACCTTTTAAAGCTGTACAAAATCTATTTCAGTAACAAACTATTGCATAATATTATAAATACAGTTTTAAAAAACTTACGTTAACTTAACTTTAAGTACTCATATTATGCAAAGTACCATTTTTTCATTCTCTTTCATGTGTCTTTTTACTTTTTTGTTTGTTTCGTCTTTATTTAACCATTCCCTTTGTGCTAACCTGGGGTCAGT
>JBBPCZ010000042.1:4536141-4543641 GCA_037974445.1 Brycinus macrolepidotus | reverse complement strand
GTTTTATTTTTTTCCCCCTGAGGCCCACTTGTGACCTTTGTGGTAGTAGCCCAGTGGGTAAAACACTTGCCTGTGAACCCGATGACCACAAAGTTGCAGGTTCAACCCCCTACTTTCTACCATTGTGTCCTTGAGCAAGAAAATTAACCCTCAGTGTCTCCAGGAGGACCTGTCCCTGTAACTAATGATTGTAAGTCGCTCTGGAAAAGAGCGTCTGCCAAATGCCTCTCTACCTTTGCATGCACTAATGTGCCAAAAACAATCATGATGTATTTTTACATGACCATTTTCTAACTTCTCTTCACCCCTATAGTCAAATAGACCTGTATTATACGTAACTGCAAAATATCTGTGCTTTTAAATAAAAATGATAAAAATAATGATAAAAATAATGATACAAATCAACATTTATCAACGACTTTCTCCTGAAATTGCTTAGGGAGATAGTTAGCACTAGATTAGCCCTAAAGCTCCAGTGAAAAACCAAAGAAAAGGACTCAAGACACTGTATATCAGAATCAAAAAACTGGAAATTTTATTGATCCTGGAGGAAATTGCTGATACTACGACTGCACAGACACACAGAGACACGAAGATGGAATAATATAAAATCTAAAGTCTAAATAAAATCAATTAAAACCTCTGCAGAAAATACTCTATACGAAATACACTATGTTATATACACAAATGCTGTAATAGATATCAATAGTATATAAGTAATACTGACATAAGTAGTGATATTCACGCTATAAATATAAATCTATATAAGTAAAAATCAAAATAAAACTCCAGAAAACACTCTGAAACTGCTTTGTATTAAATACACTCTGCTGTATACACAAAATGCTGTGGTCAGTAAGATAGTTGGATATAAATACTACATTGGCTGAACAACTACATAAAAAGAGAGTTAATTAGATTTTTGGTTGAACCACCATTTGAATGCTTTGTTTTTTTGGATTCTCTCATTCTGATTGGTCATCGGTCATTCAGATTGTTCCATAACAATGCCGTGACATCATCACCCTGACTGTTGGCATCACAGGCGGTGAGATCTGTCCAGAGAAAGAGAGATGTCGCGTTTTGTTTCTGTTACAGATAAGAAGGACCAGTATGACCCTACGGGCCGGACAAGATACAAGGAGATGTGCAAGATGCTGGGTGTGATCCCCGTCTCGTACTTCCTCAGAAACGTGCACCAGAGCGAACTGAGCCTGGTGCACCATGGACTCGGCCCTCAGGTAAACCTCCCAGTCTTTAAAAATATGCGAGTCACCAGGGAAACCAGGAATAAAACATAACTGGATTATTTTTTTCCCTCACCATTGATCACAAGGATAAATAAACAACAGAAAAAAAAAACACATTTTGACAACTCTGCTCGGTAGGGTACCGTGGCTCTGGCGGTTCCCTTGGTAACCAACACCTCCATCCTGAAGCTGAATCTGCGAGATAATAGGATGGAAGGAGTAGGCGGGGCGGCTGTGGCCGACATGCTGAAGGAGAACTGGTACATCACAGGTGCTTTTCTCAAATGGATAAACACCTTCCACACTCCATACTACACATCTAATCCCAAACACCAGCCACACACCAGCCTCGTTCAACCACACCACCCAGAAGGCTGGACTTTTCATCTCTGCCTGCTCTGTCTGATTCTGTCTCTATCCTATCTTATTCTGCAAATTGGATTTATTACCCAACGTTTCATCAGCTAAATATTTTGGTGATGCTCTCTTTATCTAATTTGCCCAGAGAGTAGCTGTTATGCATTTATGTCTAAAATGGCTCAGCATGTGGAATTGGCACTTTTTGTGATATTTATCACTTTATAAAGACACGCCTTAAAGGGGAATCCCACTGATTTTTCCACATGTTTGCAGAATAAACAGTTTAAATCATAGTATTTCAGAGTGGTTTGATAGGAAATGGTCCATTCTAAGAAGTCACAGTAGTAGTGGTCCAGAACTTCTGAAGAGTTTAATGCAGGGTCACTAATCTTATCCACAAGGTGTGGCTAAATCTGCCGGAATCTAACCTAATTGCACTTGTTTGGTCTGATTAGTTAAGGTGCTTGGTTGGAATAAAGCCCTGCAGCCTCACCGGCCCTCTGCGTGACCCCTGGATTAATGTCTCTAATAAATATCACGTTAAGGGTTAATATCCTGCCTGAAGCCTGAAGCATTGCTTTATGATCATTTGGAGATCGGATCTAGGCCTAAAACACCTTTTTTCTTTAAAGGTGCAGGGAGTTTTTTGGGGGGGATTTTCCATTAACAATTCCAATTACCAATAACGATATTATCCATCAAAAATCAGAAGACACGTAGACTCCCTGGTTGTTTTGAAAAGTAAATAAGATATTTATATTTGTGCTGAAGGCATCACAACCTCTGGTACCTATCACCGCTACTGTAAAGAAATAAAAGTAGATAGGTTTCTCTATAATGAATCATTTTACATCAGACCACTCTGAATGACTTTATTAATCTCAGCTTTCTGTTATATCATGTTCCTTAAATATCATATACTTGCAACAACAACCTTTAAAGATTGTTACATAAGGATAGGCAAAAAAATATATATATATATATGGATTAAGTGGTTACAGAAAATGAATGGATGAATGAACAAATGAATTTTAACGTTCTACTGGGATGGTGTACTCCTGTGAGCGTTTTCAAATCGTTTTTGTGCTCTTGTGAGATTGGAGAGTTTTGAAAATGCTGTACGACCAGTGGCATGGGGGGGTATGAGTTGTCCGGAAAAGGGGAAAATGCTTTTTCAGAAATATAAGAGTGGACAAGGCCTGAGAAGCCGGAGAAGCAGATGTCGCAGAGATGTTGGAGCCCTCACTTCTGAAAGGAGCTCTTCATACGTTGGATTTATCCTGCTGCTTCTTTTTCAGCTCATTATGAGCTGCTCAGTATGTCAGCACATTAAATGAAAGGGCAAGATTGGCTTTATTAGGAGGAGAAAAAACCCCTGCTCTGGTTTAAACAAGGCTCTGAGTTTGATCGCACAGTGTCGCGCGGGGCAGAAGTTCAATTCAGGAATAACTCTGTTACTAAGCAATACAGAAAACATCTGACCTAAAGACTGAAATCTGATCACATCATTTAATACCACACACACACACACACACACACACACACATGCACACGCACACACACTCACACACACACACACACACACACACACACACGCACGCGCACACACACACACACACACTCATACACACACACACACACACATGCACGCACGCACACAGGCACGCACGCAAGCACACACACACTCAAAAACACACACACACGCACACATAGACGCACACACACACACACTCAAACACACACACGCACGCATGCACACACACATACACACACACACGCATGTACGCACGCACACATTTATACACACACACACGCACGCACGCACACATTTCATTCTCTTCGTCTTCCTTCTTGCTTTCCTTTCTTTGTTTTTTCCTTCTTCATTTCTTTATTCTCATTTTTCTGTCCTTCAGTTCTTTCTTTGCCAGCACTTTATTTCCAACAGGAAAACTTCAATCTTGTGGAATTCTTTGTGGAATCATCTACAGCTCCTGTGTGTCATTCTAAAATTTTCCTCCTAATGTCACAGACCTATGAATTTGCCCATGATAGCATATTAAAATCACTGCATGCATTTACCTGCAACCAAATTAGTTTTATATTACTGAATCATTGTGTCCAAACTTTTGAAAACAGTGTATCTGATGCTGATATCTTTTCAGAAGTTGATCTGTCGGAGAACCAGCTAGGCAAGCAGGGTGTGAAGGCCCTGGCCAGCATGCTGCAGGAGAACACTGCCCTGGTGTCCCTCAGCCTCTCTGGAAACTGTCTGGATGATCAAGCTGCCAAACATCTGGCCGAGGCCCTGAGCAGAAACCGGGACCTGCAGCACCTGGACCTGAGTCACAACCGGCTGGGAGAGGCAGCAGGTACGGCCTGGGCTGAACGCCGATGCGGATCTTTTCTTAAGCAGCAATGGTACTTTTAGAGTAGACTTGCGGCGGTACTGAACTGGTGTACGTCACTCTGGATAAGAGCCTCTGCCAAATGCCGTAAATGTAAATGTACTGAAGTATTTGGTTAAAATGTTTAAATTGAATTGGATATTTAATTGTGTCCAGTTCCAGTAGCTAGGACTCCCCTAGTTACACGATACCACCAACACTGGGAGGATGAAGGTGTCTTCTTCTGAGTCTTATGCCACTAGTGCCACTGCATCTTCTCAAACTGCCACCAACGTAACATCATTAGACAGCGTAACACAGTTTGAGGAGAATGCTGACTGCCAATTCTGTTGGGTCAATTAACAGTTGCCCATGCTAGCTAGCATCACTAGGAGTGATGGGGAGAGGGGGCCTAGCAATGGATGGCTACAGCGCCACTAGGGAAAAACTCAACACTCTCTTATTGATAAGGCCAACACTTACAGTCCTGCTCGACGGCAGGGCCAAAAGTGGATTGCAGCTGAGCTGACTGCATCACTGCTTTCTGATTGGTTGAAATGTCATCACAACATGGAAAGAGACCACTGTTTTTCACTGTCTGCGCAAAAAACAACAATGGAGATACAAACTAACAACTGGGAAGCTGCCAAAGTACAAGCTCGACTGTCTGTTTGGGCTGAAGATAAATTTCAGTGGGAGTTTTCTATGACACTAATGCATTTATCTTTAACACTGTGAGAAACGTGAAGGTGTTCCAGGACATCACTAACAGGTTATCTGGGTGAGGTTTTCATCACACGAATAAAGAATGCTGAGAAAAAATAAAAAAAAACTCAAACAAGACCATGAATAATAAAAGACCACAAAGCAGCTCTGACAGACAAACTTTCCGCTGGTTCGACTCCATGGACGCGGTTTTGGGACGACTGGCCATAAACTGTGTGGAGAGAATTGAGTCAGAAACTCCGTTACTGGACTGAGATACACTGGAAAGTAAAAGTGTGCTGTAAGTTCTGTGCCTTTGCAGGATGGTTCCTGTAGGCCTGTGGAAAAGTGCCTAGAAACAGCTGCACCACTCAGGAATGCCTAGGAAAAGGGTGCCATCTATCCAGTACTACAAATAAAGGTGCCAGTGCCATAGAAGAACCACTTTTGGTTCCCTCTTTCACTGGACGGTTCTTTAAATAACCATTTTTGTGAATAAGATGCAGGCGTGTGAAGAACTTTAAAGTTTAAAGAACCTCAAAATGATGTAAAGATTCTCAAAAAATATGTTCAAGCAAAGAACTGTTCAGGACCAGTTTGAGAGTGGCTGCTGAATATTTCTTAGTGGTTACTAGATAACAAGACAGAGATTAACAACAGAATTAAGGTGAAAAGGTGAATAGTAAGCCTTTATCTTAAGGGGTTAAACTTTATTAATTACATGTAGTTATTATATTGCTTACATAAGTTTATATCATTGATGTAAGTGAAAGGAAGAGGTTTTCCTTTGAAAACCTGCAGAATTATATGCAACAATTACCACAGCTATGCAAACACCAAGACATAAAACCTGGTGTAAATTAACACAAAGGCCATTCTAGAGAGTCATATTACTGAGAAATGTCAGTGAAAATGAGCCTCTGACCCAAAAAGCAAAACAGGGTTTGTTCCTTAACCAGCAAACATCAAGCTTAGTTCGATCTAACCCTGGATTTTCTGTCTCATGGTAATATGAGATTTTCTGTCTCATATTACGCAGATATATTATACTATGGCAACTTAAGCTCTTTGAAGACTTAATGCCTTTGGCTGGGGCCTCTAAACAAGTGTGCCTAGGGCCACAAAAACAACCAAATCCATATCTGGCTATGATTAATGCACTTATATATAAGAAATCTGCATTAATATGAAGAAAGTAAACCATTTATATCAGTAAAAAACAATGCTGTGCCTGTTAAATGTACTGACTGCTTTATGTGTTTTATATCAATGTAGTTTGACATCTCTCAGTTTCTCAGTTTCTGATTGGTCAGAAGCTTTCCTTTATTGCTCCAAGAGCTGTTTATGACCTGCCCTGCCCTCGAACGGGTTAGACTTGCGGTGGAAGTTCCCATGGTGATAAATCCCGGGAGAAAGCGACCCTCCATTGTGACAGAAAATAAATCCATGTTGCAACTGAGTCTAAAGCCATAAATCTTGTTTTCTGAGACAGGCCCAGGTTCAACTCATGAACAAGTGTTAGAAAATATTGCTTTTCAGTGAAGGAGATCACGCTACAAAGATATTAAAACTATAATAATGGTGATAATACTCTACTAAATATTACCACATTGGAAGTGCTGCTTTATGCCTTTATAAATGCTTTACTTTCTGCACCCAAGCCCACCATCTTCTTCTGTCAGGTCCAGTAGCTACACGAGTGTGACGATATGGGATTTACCTGCCGCCTTGCTTTCGAATGATGTGTTCAGCCAAGCGGTGTTTGGCTCTTCTCAACTAAACTGTGAAAAGACCCCAAATCCAGACTTCATCATTGAGCTCGCGACTGCTGAGACTCCTCAGGGCCGCCTGTTTCAGGCAGTGCATCTCGGAAAATGTCCTGGTCATTTCCAGAATGCGTAGCCCAGGGCATAATCATCTGGATGACGGCGGCTACACGCATGGTTATGAGCACTTGAAGAACATTGCTCCTCCTGAAATATTCCGCATTGTGAATAATGCATAAAACAGCAAGGGTTTAATATTTTCAGAGCTGTACATAATGTTGATGATGCCCATAAAACCTCAGTTTAATCCGCCTGAGACCAAATGACGGTCCAAACAACCAAAAAGATGTAAGAAAACACAGATCTCCTGAAGCCTCGGTGCCATGAATGTAAGATACAGTCATTTAGATGATTCATCAGTGATTCAAGCACGTTCCTGTGATAAAATTCCTTTGAAAACATTTTGGAAACTTTAGGACCAAGGCAAAAAGAAATCAACCAACGATACTACTCAGTCTATGTCACATGACAATATTAAACACTTTATTTTATTAAAACCATGACATTTCGACCCATATGCAAAGCTTCCTTTAGATGTAGATGCCATTTAAACAGCCCACATCCTATATTTTTTGTGCATTTCATTTTTTCCCCTTGGTCTACTTTTGTAGGCGCTTGTATGTGTTTAAGTTTGAAAAAAAGTTTTAATACTGATGAGTGATAGAATGCTTACTTCTTTTTCTTAATGGAAAAAATATTAGAGCAGCCATTTCTGTTTAAAACTCTACTAACAGATTCTAAATCTGAGTTCTCTTCTAAGTTAGTAAACATACAATGGAATAAGGAAACACTTTTAAAATGAAAACAACAAATGCATCCTCTTTTGTACCGAACACCTGTGATTTGCAAGAAATTACCAACAGTTTTTTACAAAAATGTTGAATAAAACGATTTTATTTGGGATCATTAAAACACTTAGGCTACTTTTACACCAGTTCACTTCATCTGACTAGTATCTGAATTGAAACCTGATCA
>JBBPCZ010000042.1:4429054-4439086 GCA_037974445.1 Brycinus macrolepidotus | reverse complement strand
AGAGAGGGCGAGTGGGTGGAGCCACAGCAGTGATTGACAGTAACTCGCGGGGGAGGGCTTTCGCTCATTGGCGCTTATAGCTTAACAGTAGCCTGGTAAGCATTAAGCGCCATTTTCAAAAGGAAGTGCAAAACCGAAATACCGCGGTACTCAAGGCCGTACCGGACCGTGCAGCGCGTACCGAACGGTCCGGTATTTTACAGAGTACCGTTGCATCCCTAGTATTTACCCTCTAGCACTTCCAACCACAAGACCACTGTTGGCTGGATGTTTTGGATGGAAGACCATTCTCAACTTAGAACTGACACTGAGGGGTTTATAAATGCCAGCAGACAATTTTTGAACTTTAGTTAACACATCACAGTACAAGCATACTTCTACAGCCAGCTAAATGTTATTAAAATGTCCAGATGCAGTGTAGTTACACAACATCTGATACAATCAGAGAAGTCCTGATCAAAAAAATACAAGTGGATCTAATTCATGCAAATGAAATTACTCACACCCTGTTACAAATTTAATTAAGAGAAAATACGCACTTACAACTATGCAGATAAATTTGTGTACTTAAATGAGTAAAAACTAAACTTGACATACATGTATTTACATAAGCTGTGCTGCTGCAAGCCCTCCGTAACAGTGACAACATCACCAGTAGTCTGTATGTGTTATAAGAACTACACAGTTATTAGAGATACTTAATAAAAAAAAAGTGGGACCCTCCATCAACTGCAAGCCTATAAAGAGTATCTATATGTACCTTATAAAATGAGTGTAGGAAAAAGGTACGTGTATCTAATAAACTGACAGCTCAGGGTATTTGTGTTCCACAGACTTATGCAAAACCTATTTTTTTTATTCTCGTTCTTTCATCAAAGCCAGTCTTTCGGTTGAATAAATATCATTTACGATTTCAGTCCATTAACTTTCTGCTGGGGGCGTCTTTCTGTAACCATTTTCTCGTTATTGCTTTTTTATTAGCAACCAATAATATGTTCAACAAAGATTTGTTATTTTTCCAGTAGACTGAAGTATATTTCCCAAGATAATAATTCAAGCATGAGAAGCCCATGCACCGAAAGTCCCCAAAAAAGCATGAAACGCGCATCTGGTCCTGCACCACCTCTGACACTGCAAAGAGAAAATGTGCTAAAATGCTAGAGCTGCAGAATATATCTTACTGCAAATGTACACAGAACATTAAAATCACCTGTCTAATATTGTGTAGGCCCCCCTTGTGCCACAAAAACAGCTCTGATCCATCAAGGCCTGGACTCTACAGGTTGTGCTGTAGTATCTGCGTCAAGTCCTTTAAGCCCAAGTTGTCAGATGTGGCCTCCACGGATCAGACTTATTTGTCCCACTGATGTACAGTGGCCCTTTTAGTCACACGTGAACACATCACACCACAGCACAGCAGTGTGAAACAGTGGGAAGTTCTTTCTCTGCATTTAACCCATTTTCCCGAGTGAAGCAGTGGGCAGCCAGCAACACAGCACCCGGGGAGCAGTGTGTAGGGACGGTACCTTGCTCAGGGGTAGCTCAGTGGTGCCATTGGCAATCCTGAGATTCGAACCTACGACCTTCCATTTGTAGGGGGAACTCCTTAACCACCAGCTGCCACTCTGATATCTAGGGAATGAGCATTCCTGAACAGTTGAGCATTCCTGAACAGTGTGTGCGGTGTGGCAGGGCACATTATCCTGCTGAAAGAGGACACTGCCATTAGGGAAAACTGTTGTTGTGAATGGGTGTACGTGGTCCGCAACAGTGTTTAGGTCAGTGGTGTCAAAATAACATCCATCTGAATGCCAGGACCCAAGGTTTCCCAGCAGAACACTGTCCAGAACTTCACACCACCTCCGGCTTGCCCTCTTCCCATAGTCTGAAGTACCAGGCACCGTTATAAAACTAAAACATTGCAGTTCAAAGTTGGCAAATAACCACTGACACATCTGCACAGAATCAGTTATCGCCAAGAAACCACATTAATTATGTTTTAGACAGTGGCGCGCGTTTGTGATGTATTATTCCATCGTAATTATGAAATGGAGTCTGCTTGAGCGAGCAGTGGCGAGCGCAGCAGCTTGTGCTGTTATCATTAGCGAATCATCATTCAGAATCACACAGCAGGTAAGGACGTGTTTTCGGAAAACTCCGTAATTACCTCCCCTATGGATCACACGGTTCCGGCGGATACTGCTGCGGTCCGGCGTGCAGGATACAGCCCAATAAACTAGTGGCACATTTACTGTTTTCTCAAGCTGGTAGCATTTTCTTTTTGTTTGTAAGAGTTCTTTAATCCCATTACATCTTAATTCCTTTTCATGAATTGCTTCTATGAAGTAGGATAAAATTTATTTCTGTACCTCTGGAGTAATAAACAAGTTAAGACCTCGTATCTCCCTCCCTGATTCGAACTCTTTAATCAGAGTTTAGCGAGCGGTAGATTAGAAAGCTCATTTCAGCCGCCGAATCCATTCCTCCGGTAAGTCGGAGGGTGTGAAATGTTCTCGTTAGAGCTACACTAATTGATTTCTGTCTTGTGATTACTCGTTAGGTTTGAGGGGGTCTCCTGTGTGTGCGCTGAGAGTCTGCTTGGGTGTGATTGTCTAATTGGATTTAAGGCTGAATAGAGAAAGGCTGTGCACCTGGGGAGGAAAGTCCACCTCTACAGACCTACAGTGCCAAAATCCACTCGAATCCTCTCATCCTTCTGACGGCTGTAGTTTTCCTCAATTATGTTGAGCTTCCATTGCCGTCACCCAGTCTGTACTGGGAGCTGCCCCTCCCCCTCCCCCCAAGACAAGCACTGGCACAAAAGGAGAGAAAACTTAAAAAGCAAGAAATGATGTATGGAAATTTAAAACAGTCACAGATACACCCCTCATTCTGTTCTGAGGGTCTTTCATGTCCCATCTGTCATGGGAACCACTGTCAATGATCCAAGCCTGTCATCTGGGTGCATCCTTTTAGAGTAAAGTGGGTAGGAAGGGGGTTTATTCTATGTGGGCTCCCACGCTCGAATGTGAAGAGCTCTTTAGAACCAAGACATTTTAATATCAAAAATCGAAACCATAGAAGTGAAAATTGTATCAAATCTGAAGCACCGCATTGTCCCTATCTAATATCTAATAAATGTGAGGTAGAATATCCAGGAGGTAAACCTAAAGATGTCCACTTCTTTAGCTCTGGTTCTGCTTCTAAAGTACATGGCCCAAGTTGGTCCAGGCAGGTGGAGGCTTGGGCCTGGGGGCAGCGTGACAGGGGCTGTTGCCTTTTCAGGTCGGCCTGTTTGGATGATTAATGACTGCGAACTGTTCCCTCTCCTGCTCCCTAATGCTTCCTACTGCTAACTGTAGCCTGGGGACGAGTTCTGCAGAGCCTCTCACTGAACTGCCATGAGCTGCACTTGGTGAGAAGCACTTAGCTGCTGGAACTGGCTTTTTGGCTCCAGAGCCTCACTCTGTCTACTGTATTTAAATAGGCACAACTAAGGGTGGGCATAAAGGAAAAACATGATATCGCAATACTTACAGACAATTTCATGGTATGTTAGATTTTCGTTTCATGATGTTTTGGTTCAATAAGTTGGAACAGAAATGACACCTGCAAAACAATAGTGAAATAGTTGGGGCAGCTGGTGGCCTAGTGGTTAGGGCATTGCCCCTGCAATCAGAAGGTTGTGGGTTTAAATCCTGACACTGCTAATGTCATCACTGAGGTACCCTTAAGCAAGGGTGATCTTGCTTTCAAAAGCAGCAGTAAAAGTAGAGATAATGAAGAAAAGCATAGTGGTCAGCATAGTGGATTTGTCTAGTAATCGTAAGTATATAAGTTATCAAAACAGTACTTTCTATGAGTATTCAAATGCACAGTTTATTAATGCATGCTCTAAGTCCTTTAAATGTTGTCCTTTAAAAGCAGACTGACTCCCACAGCATCTCTTACTCTGAAAAAAGAGAACTGTTTGATCAGCTTAAAAAAATGAGTTGGTAAAACATGAATGATGTTTTTTCAAAGAAAGTTAGATTAACATGATCACCTCAGATGTACTTAATAATCTGATTACTTTGAACCCAACAGTTAAAATAATACAACTTAGCATTTCCATTTTTTGCTTTTTCATGCTTTAGAGGTACAAGTCTGCTTCTTAATAACTTAACAATGTAGTTTCAGGAAACATAGTTTTTGTTGGAACCTCAGGGTGTCATTTTAGGTATAATTAAATATAATTATATAATATGTAATTAAAAAGAATATCCAAAAAATGGAAATTAGTTAGCTGAAAAAACACTCAAATCTTTTTTTACATTTCATTATGTAAATGCTGAAAAACACACCTGGAAATCACCTTCGTACTCTATTATTCTTAAGCTTATGTTGGTGAGGAATACAACTTGTTTTTCCCTGTGTTGTTTTTTTTCTTTTTAAGCCTGTCATCTCCATCTCGTCTTGTTTTGTTTACTCTGCCTGTCCGACTCGTCTGTCAGTGAGGAAGTTCTGTTTTAGGACTTCAAACTTGGCCGGCCGTGTGTTCGGAGAGACGCGTGACGGCTGATCAAAAGGAGCCGAGCGCTCGCATGAGTCCATGAGAATTAAGCAAACAGATTGATACGCACACGCTCACACTCGCACCTGTCAATCAGGGCCTTATTGTTGCTCTACATAAATAAATATTACATAAGACAGGGGGGTCTATTCCATCAGTCTGGATCTATGAATCAAAAGACATTTCTGTTGGATAATTCATAAATTCTGTCCAAATCAATGATGTTCAGAAGAACAGACACTCTGTTGTCAGTAACAGATGGGAGTTATAGTTGTGTGTGTCAAATGTAGGACCATCACTATTGATTAGTATTAATAATCATAAATAATTCTGATTAATAATGATAAAGGAGAATTGCTTAAAAGTGATCATCTAGATTTGATGTATTGACATAAAATCTAAAATTCCCATTATGGTGCACCTTTTATATATACATATATATGTGTGTGTGTGTGTGTGTGTGTGTGTGTATATATATATATATATATATATATATATATATATAGATATATATAGATATATATATAGATAGATATATATAGATATATATATAGATAGATAGATAGATAGATATAGATATAATTTACATACTGCACCATTATGTAATATAAAATATATAGATAAAATGACAGATTATAATATTAGTTCAAACAGTAAAAAGAGTCTTCAGTGAGTAAAGACAAGCCATGCATAGACTTTTAAACATTTGAATATTCTTTTAAAAGCCTTAAAAAAGATATAACGTTCTAATACAGAAGATTTAAATAAGGTGTACTTAAAGGTGCATTTAAATAAGTAAAATCTGATGTTCAGTAAAATCTAAGAGACCTAAAAATATTGATTGTCATACAAATTGTCATCTAATCTTTGACAGTTCATTGAGAATGTGTTTTATTCATTATTTTTTACTTTAATCAATGAATTGTGACCTTATTTGAGTGTTCCAGTTTGTGTTCTAAGTGGAAGAAAAGACATATACTGTCCTGAAGTAGATTTTGGCATTTTACTCAAGTACCAGCTCTTTCCGGCAGCTCGTTTTGGAGTGAAAAAAAACTCAGTTTAATGCATTTTCTGTGTATGCAGATGTATTTCTGAAAAAATAAAAACATCACTGGGGGAATTCTTGAACGCAATCCAGCATAAATTGACGTGTTTAGGGGTTTTGTTCTCGTAATCGTTCAGGGGGCTGGAAGCTGGAGTTGTCTGTAAACCTTCTGTTGTATGTTGGGAATTGTAAGCCTGGATATAATTAACCTTTTGAGGAACGGGTTTATTTTTAATTCCAACACCTAGGTTTATTCACATTACTCCTTTTAAAGAGTAAGATTGAAGTCACTGTTTTATTTGAATGTTTCTTGTGTAACAGAGTTTCAGCATGTTTTGTAGAACAGTAAAGGCAGCATGTTCTATACGGTTGTGTGCAAAAGTTTGGGCACCCCTGCACAAATTGCACATCCTCTACCTTTGCATTAAATTATAGTTTATTTGATGGCTTTAACATTTTGAGAGGAAAAAGGAGAACCAAAAGCTATGACACTTTATTTATATACATTTTATTTTATACTCTGCAAATAAATAAAAAATGTGCAATTATATTAATATATATTATATAAATTGTACATTATGTATATTATATTCAGCAAAATAACAAAGAATATTGTGTTTGAATTTAGTTCTTGCAGAGGACGTGTATTTATTTTCACACAAAACAACAACAAAACATCATTTGACCATCGATTGTTCAAACCTTTGCATACGTCTGTAGAGCCCACTGTGTCTGATTAGTTCTCTCTATGTGTAATGTGTAACCATATTTATAATTGGACATTTAATGCAACTAGAGTCCGGATTGTTAGCTGATTTTAACCAATTACACATTTTTAAATGAGTCTCCCTCTAGTCATGACTGCTATGTGGCAAATAATGTACAAAAAGACAAACAAATGCCTTTGTTGCTCCTCGCACAGTTTTGGATAACACTGCTCATTCCCTTACACCAGCAGTCAGTCTTTACTAGAAAGCGACAGTTTACAGTAATTAGCCTCCTGTGTCAACGGCATCATGAACCATGTGCATTAAATAGTCAATTTAATTACGTTTATTGCAATTTCAGTTATATGCACAGTACACAGTGAAACCAAACAACATTCCTCCAGGACCACAGAGCAACACAAGAACAAACACACAAACACAACAAGACTACACAAGTGCAGGACAGGAATACACTGAGTGCAAAGAGAGCAAGAGAGAAGTGCAAGAAAAACACAAGAACAACAAAACAACAGCACAAGACAATTTGTGCAGTCGACTGCTATAGTAATAGTTTGTATGAATATAATATTGACATACTGTATTCTAGCAGTGGAGAGTTACATGTGCAGAAATGCAGAATAGAGTTAGAACAGCAATAAATAATAATTGTACAAAAATAGCAGCAGCAGGACTGAGAATGTGCAGTATATAATACATTAAAGGTATTTACAGAGGCAGTTGGAGTTTGAGTTGTTTGTATCATGTATTGTAATGGAACAGTGAATAACGAAGCAGCAAAATAAAGATTAACCAGTAAAGATTAACCTGTCTGGTGCTTTATTTAAGGTAACTAGCTTGACCAAAGTCGGCTACTGAAGAAGAAACATGCTGAACTGAGGAGCAGAGATGTCAATGTTAAGTGGTGGCAGTCCAGAGTTCGGTCTCCTCCCCATAAACAAAACAGCAGGGGGCGCTGTCATAGTATTGGGGGGACTTTTGTTTCTCAGATATGGCTTGGACATAAGAATGCTTTTACACTCGTATAACATCAGGGTAAAATGCGTCTCAGACCACCAAGTGGTTTGAGCGGTCAGCTTTAAATCTGTTTTTAAAGGTGCGTTTAACCCTGTTTTTTTTAACTGGAGAAGCTCTATCCAGATATAACCCTGATACTCGAGATGCTTGAAACGACCTGGTAAATGTTTTTGTTTTTTTTTTTTAAATGTTTTTTTGTGTTGGTTTGTCCCGCAACACTGAAACAGGACCCATATGCATTTCATAGGTGTAGCCATTTGCTCTGTTGTTTAAGTGTATAAGATAAAATATGACATTAATTTGTGTGTTCTCTCTCCACAGCTTACACTACAGAGCACCAAATCAAGAGTGGCCTTCTTCGAGGAACTGTAGCTGCCTGATAACTGTGTGTGTGATTGTACTTGTGTGTGCAAGACTTTGTTAACCTTTTGTACAATTTCACTTGTGTGTGAATTCCAGAGTGTGTGTGTGTTTGCTGCAGTGAATGTGTATGTATGGAAATGGTTTTGTAGAAACTGCCACTTTTTATGCTGTACTAGGGGTGTGTGCGCGCGAGTGTTCGCGAGTGCGTGTGTAAAGATTTAATTCCCTGTCTGAATCACATTCCTGCTCAACACCGACCCTTATTCCGGTTCCAGTAAACACTTAGACCACTATCGTGAATGTGTGTGGTTTAAGTGTGCATTAAGTAACCTCATGCTAGTGCAGCAGGAAAGCCTTAAGTGAACACTGCTGAATACAGGAGTTCAAAACACACAAATATACACACACTGTCATACTCTACAAACAGGCCATTAGGCTTCCCGGTTCTCCGAACTGTGAGCGTGCCGGAGGAGAAAGCAGATGCTGCTTAGCGCTCTACCCTGTACTCCTCCACCAGAGCTTTCTGGTGAAGAGCTCTGTTTTCTAAAGACTGTTTTTCTAGGGTGAAATGTGCTGTGTTTTATCTACTCTCTCCTCTTTTTGGGAGCTCTGGGCTTCCATTACTGTCGAAATGCCGTGGTGGCCAATATTTATGCTTTTATCAAGAGTGGATTTTATGGGAGAAACCTTTCATAATGGGAGAAGAATGCTGACACTAAAGCCTCAATTAGGATGTTTCTCACAATCCTTCCTTTTTTTGGCATTTTTTGAAAAGAAAAATTCTTCACTGAAACAAGAGTTTAAGATACTGGAACAAAAACTGTTTATTTTATGGTTTTGAATGAACATCGGTGGTGTCAGGAACTGGAACCAATTTCTTGGATTGGAATTGTAGTTTGTTGATGGTGATTTTTGAAGGATTCATGCAACATTCATTGCTCCAGTCTCTGATGACACCTGACTGACACTAAACTTAACAAGCAGTTTTATTCATTCTTTATTAATTCTTTCAGTGGGACCAAACAGAGCTGGCCATACTAAAACTTAGAGAATTGATTACAGCTGTAGAATTTACCATGAAATACAACATCCTCAAAAGCAGACATAGGTTAATCATGCCACTATTTTCATTATATTTTACTTATTCTTTGCACTATGGCACTGTTTGTAATCTTTTTCATTATTTTGAACACTCCAAGCACCGATAGCCTTGTTGTGCTAGCAGGGACTTTCCTTGCTGCCTCTGTAGCTTTGCTCTATTCTGTATATTGAGCTGGACGTCGTATTTTCAAGTGCAACTAAATCTGTAATAGAAAGACTTTGGTCACTTGATACTAAGTATGAGCAGTAATTACAGATCTGTCTAAAGTCTCTTAGAAACTGTGAAATAATTTCACATGGCCAAGTTCTTTTCAATTGCTGCTCAAATCTGTGCTGACCAGCTTTTTAATCACTCCGCTTCTCATTTTCACATTGTTCAAATTATTCAGTATTTAGTGTTATGTTTTGATGCCTTGTCGTAAAACTGTTTTGGGGAGCCTTGTTTCTCTTTTGGCCAAAATCCAAAAGTGCTACTTCAGATCATTTTTTGACAAAACTGTTTCGATCACTGAAAGTTCAGTGCATCCCTAATCCATACTCATCTTGTGTTTGAAACACTTTCCAGCTAGGTCATTCTTCTCCAGGCGTTCAGCTCCATCTCCAGTTTTTCATAGGAGCAGCTTTGTTTCTGATGTGGTACATATATGAATACACATTAGGTCATGTAGGATTAGCTAGTGGTCAGTATTTGTGTATTTAGTAAGAAGGGAGCCCAATTGGGGCTTTTAGTTCAAAACTTTTGGGATTATGAAGTGCTTTTATTGTTTTTTTTGTTTTTTTTTAAGTTTACATTTGTAATTGCTATATGAAGATACTGTGGAGAGTTCGTATATATTTTTTTGAGCATAATATGTGGAATAAATAAAGCTTAAGCCTGCTAAATCGGCTCCATATTTATTTATACTGACTGCCTCATGACACTGTACTGTTATTAGTTATAGAACAGCTCAGCTGTACCATAGTGCATGCAGTAGCTGTTCTTGTGTTATGAGACTGAGGTATTGCACCATTATTGGAACCAAACAGCCATGACTTGAATTCGCTTGCTTACTCCAGGTACACTATATGGACAAAAGTAGTGGGATGCCTGATCATTACATGAACAGGGACTTTAATAACATTGCACTCAAATACATAGACTTTAATATGAAGCTGGTCCCCCCCTTTGCAGCTATAACAGCTTCCACTCTTCTTGGAAGGCTTTCCACAAGATTTTGGAGTTTCTGTGG
>JBBPCZ010000042.1:4415450-4428954 GCA_037974445.1 Brycinus macrolepidotus | reverse complement strand
CCATCAGCAGCTCCTGATTTAATTTAATGAAGGACTGATTGAGTCAAACCAGGTTTCTGATGGAAACTAAAGTAATACTGGACTTCCACAAGAAACACACTGATATACTGAACATAACATCACTATTAACTGTAGAATGTTATTTGTATTTATTCATTTTAGTTTTATTTAGTGTATTTAGTAATATTTAGTAATATGTGAAAAAAAACACTCACTGCTCACATAGTGAGTTTTGTATGTCAAAAAAATACACCAAGTACTTTCAAACATTCATACAAAATACATGTCATTGAAAATTAATGTTACTCTCTAAATGAATCTATTTTTATTGTTGTCAACTGAGATTTTCAATACGCAAATTAGCTTCTCTCCAACCTTAAAAAAACACAGTAGGGTGAAAAGTATGAGAACACCCCTCCTAATTACTGAGTTCAGGTGTTTCAGCCACATCCATTTCTAACAGGTGTAGAAAATTAAGGAAATGGCCGTGAAATCACATTTCACTCTCTGGCAGTCTATTGGACAGATCTTGGTTTGGCAGTTTGGTGGAGGGAGAATAATGGTCTAGGACATGACTTGATGAATTTGGTCTGGAGAAACTTCAGTGGCCCACATGGAGCCCAGACCTCAACCCAACTGGGCACCTTTGAATGTTAGTTAGGAGCCAAACCTTCTCATTCAAATTCAATGCCTGACCTCACAAATGCTCTTTTGATTAAATGGGCACAGATTCCCACAGTCACGTTCCAAAATCTTGTGGAAAGTCCTCCCAAAAGAGTGGAGGCTGTCATAGCAGCAGCAGGAAGTTGGCAGATTGTGCTGAGTGCAGGTACAACACATTTGAAGAGTCAGAGTCATGCACTGATAAACAAGAAGCTCATTTTCACTCTACTCACTTTCTTTTTCTGTCATATCTGGCATTAGTGAACTAACCCTTCACAAAGTCTTTAGCATTAATTGATATTTAAGATAGTATTTCAATGACTGTCTTTCTAAAAAGTGGTGTATTCCTAAACATCAATTGTTGTTAGCACAGATGGCACTCATGGAAAGAATCACAATTAAGGATTTAATTTGCATTTCTGCACTGTATTAATACTATGTAATACTAAGAGACTTAGTACTAGAATAGGATATGTATTGTAAAAATTAAAGAGAGGTGAGCTGCACACCTAAACAGGGTAGGTAGGTTTGCTAAGATTATTTTATCCAGATTATTTTACCTTAATCATCTTAGTATGAATAGTTACCCGTAGCTGGTTAAGAGTCTAATGGCCTGAGGACAGAAGCTTCTGAGCCTCTCTGTTTTGGTTATAAAACTCCTGATGCGTTTGCCTGATTTCAGCAGGTCAGACAGACAGTTACGAGTGAAACGAGTCTCTGATGGTCCTGCATCTCCTGGTATAAATGTCCTGCAGAGACAGTAGAGCTGATCTTGTGCAGCGTTCCGACACTTGGATCACTCTCTGTAGTCCCTTAATGTCCTGAAGCGTGTGTTTCAGCAGCCTAGAATAAGCTTTCAGCCAGCTGAAACACCCCTCTTCCTGTTTTTAAAACCTAAATATAACAAAAATTGCTGGCATACTTTATGTACTTGTAACACATGTGGCTGTTAGTCAGGTAGCAAAAAAAGATACATTGGAAAGCTAGTTTACTAGTTTACACATGTTTAAATCAGTGCTTTCACTAGTGTGAACCCACTTTTTCCTTTCACTTTTGTTGCTTAGGAATGGCTACTTAAGCACTGTAACACATCATGATAGTTCATTTCTCCTGTAGTAGCTTGGGGCAGAAATTATTAGCTTAACCAGACAGAAGTGCAACTTTCCAAGGTTTATTAGGTGCATTATCTGGAAAAAACTTAATACCATTATATGTATTGCATATCGTTATGATATATTCAAGAATTGCAGTGTTAGATTTTACCACCTCCTCTACTGTATTATTGAGTGTGTATTGGGAACTGGAGATTGAATCTGTGTCCTGCCACTCTGTAACCCAGTGCACTATTAATCACAATCACCTTTTTCTTGTCTCATAGTTTTCTTTACGAGTTTCTTTTCACTGTGAAAACTGATGTTCAGTGCTGTGTAACAGAGCTCTATTGTTGAACAACATGGCGCAGTTCTTTATCGCTGCTCCTCAAATGTCAAGGCTTGTACTTGTAGCGTAATTGACTAAATAGGTTGTATGTGCGTGTGCAAGAGCAAATTAATTTCCTGTGGGAAGTTAGAGAGAAGTCAATTCTGCCATGCGGCTTTGGGGAAAAATGAGAATTTTGGCTATAATTGCCATTTAAGTCCTGGTGGTGTGGATGCTGATGAGGAACATTTGTGGAACATAAGGCAGCAGTTGAGCAGGGAAAGTCTGAGGCACCACCGATCAGCTGTAGTCTTCATCTTCCCTAGTGAGCCCACTGGATGACATAAATGAAAGAACAAATGAACAAAATGATGCAATGATTGCATTGTAAAAGAAAGTTTGTTGTTTTAACATAAATAAATAATGAATCCGACTGCTTTAAAATCTAATTGAACTTCTACTAGTAAGAGCCTTACATAACCTGCAGTCCAAGGGAAAATAATTATCATTGTTCTCTCTGGATGGGTAGGATGGTCCTCCTTTTCCCTCCAAAGTAACAGAATTGGCAGTTGGTGCTCTCCTCCAAGCATGTTGAGATGTTCAATGATGTTTTGTTAGCAATAGTTTGAAAAAAATGTGGTGATGCTTTACATGGGCCAAGAACCAGGCCACTTCACACTGGTACCAGAGTTTGACTGGGCCGAGAACAAAAATGTGAGTCAGAAATTCAAGAACCAAGATATTTCTTTCTTACTATAGTAAAAGAGTTTGACTGGGCCAAGGACCAGGATAATTCTCACTTTAGTAGTAGAGTTTGACTGGGCTTAGAACCATGGCACTTCTCACTGTAGCAGTGGAATTTGACTGGGGCAAGAACCAGGAGACTTCTCACTGTGGTAGCAGAGGTTGACTGGACCAAGAACCAGGACATTTCTCACTGTGGTAGCAGAGTTTGACTGGGTTAAGAACCATACCACCTCTCACAGTGGTAGAGGAGTTTGACTGGGCAGAGAACCAGGCCACTTCTCACTGTGGTACCAGAGTTTGACTGGGCCAAGAACCAGTACACTTCTAACTGTGGTTGCAGAGTTTAACTGGGCCAAGGACCAGCACATTTCTCACTGTGACAGTGGAGTTTGAACCAGGATACTTCTCACTACGGGTGTGGAGTTTGACTGGGCCAAGAACCAGGCCACTTCTCACTGTGGTAGTAGAGTTTGACTGGACTGAGAACCAGTACACTTCTCACTGTGGTATTAAAGATTGACAGGCAACAAGCCAGGACACTTCTCACTTTGGTATCAGAATTAGGTTGGTCTGTGAGCTGGAATATTTCTCACTGTGACAGTGGAATTTTAAATGACTGGGCTACGATATGGGATGCTTTACACCACGGTAGTAGAGTCTGACTTGGCGCAGACTGGGACCATTTTTATAGTGATAGAAGTTGGTGTGTGTAAGACAGAAAGATAAGGTTGTTTTTGCATCTCTTACTTGGCTCAAGTGTCTAAGCATTGTTCCTTCCATATGGAGATTACAAGTTCAATTACCGGCAATGACAGGCGGTCCGAGAGAGTATCAGTGTCCTCATTCTCTCGGGGCTTATTTGGTCTTTGGTCCTCATTCTCTACCCATTTTAACTGATGCTGCTGAAAGTTTAAAAAGATGAATGTTTATATATTTATAAGCATGTGTGTGTGTGTGTGTGTGTATGAACTGTGGAATGGTTCTCTTTTTTCAAGTTGAAAGTTTTAACAGTTTTAACTGTCAGCAGGGAACCCCTGAGTTCACTATAAAACACATTTCATGCTGTTTAGTCTCCTGTGCTCTGCTTGCTAAAACTTTAAAGTGGTTTGTTATTAGGGCTGCAATTCAATTCCAACTTGAACACAGTAATTGATTTGGCAATAAACGTTGCTTTCCTAAGCCTGGATCAGTCTGCAGTGTGTTTTAACTGCAGTCACTGATCTACCTCTAATTTCTCCCTTAATATTTATTCCATCTTTGGCTTTTATTCAGACTCATCCACCTGGAAAAGCAGTGTTCACGATTTGTCACAAATTGTGTAGATGTAAATGTGAGTCAGAAATTCATGGGGCATAAAGCTGTTTCTGTCGTCACACTGAAAGATGGAATGATAAAAAGAGGGATGGAGGGATTTGGTGGTCCATGAGTTTGACACTGATGCTCTGTGACTGCCTAACATTTCATAGTGGGTTGAGAGATTTATGGGTCCCAGAATGTACCATGTGGCTTTTAGACTGGCTTGTCCTGAAACAGTCGTGGAAAAGCTCTAGCAGTTTGACCCATTTTAAGTCTCAAAACTTTTAGGCCCTGTGAAACTGAAACAACTGTTACATGTGTATGTTTTCAATATTTTTTGAAATATAAAGATTGTCTTGTGTTCGATAAAAGTGTATTACTAGTGTTTTGGCTGCACTTTGGGGATGCGTGTTTGTGTCTGATATAAGAATGCTGTGCTTGTTTTGGCCGCTGCTTTACATCAGATTCTTGTGTGTTTGCATTGTTTGTTGTATGCTAGACTTTGCTCTTCAGTAGTGGAGTGTAACTGGGCTGCAAGCTGGGACAGTTTATACTGAAGTTGTTGAGTTTGACTGGGCCAGAAAACGGGGCATTTTTAGCAGAGTTTAACTTGGCCATGAGTACAGTTGGACAGTTTTCATTGAAGTAGTGGAGTTTGACTTGGCTGCAAACTGGGACGGTTTACACTGAAGTAGTGGAGTTTAACTGGGCTACAAACTGGGACAGGTTACACTGAAGTAGTGGAGTTTGGCTGGGCTGCAAGCTGGGACAGTTTACACTGAAGTAGCTGGGTTTGACTGGGCCACAAACAGGGACAGTTTACACTGAAGCAGCTGGGTTTGACTGGGCCACAAACAGGGACAGTTTACACTGAAGTAGCTGGGTTTGACTGGGCCACAAACAGGGACAGTTTACACTGAAGTAGTTGAATTTGACTGGGTCACAAACGGGGACAGTTTACACTGAAGTATTTGACTTTGACTGGGCCATAAACTGGGACAGGTTACCCTGAAGTAGTTGAGTTTGAATGGGCTGCAAACTGGACACTTTTTACTATGGTAGGATATTTTGACTGGTCCATGAATACTACCACGATAGATAAGATAAAATAAGAGAAGATATGGTAAGATAAGACAAGATAACACAAGATAACATAAGATAAGAAAGAACTTTATTTATCCTGAGGGAAGTTATTGCGTCATTAGCATGCTCAGTGCAACAAGATAGACAAGATAGAATAAAAGATAAGACAATAGAAAAAATAAAAAGAATAAAAAGATAGACAGTACAATAGTGCAACACAATGACAAGAATGAGAACATTAGTGTAACAAATAACTGTAACACTGACATTGCTGTATGTGAAGATTTCGTGTGCTGTACGAGCAGATCAGTAGTGCAAAATGACTTCTGAAAGTGGTTTAGTGTTAATGCAATAAACATACATGCAATAAAACAGCAGCAGATGAGAAGCTAATGAGATTAACTATACACCGGAATCGGGAAAGTTATGACCACACCAGCTGGGGAACTGTGTGTGTGTTTGTTTTTGTTTGATGTTGATTTGTAACTTCGTTAAAACTGTAAAGCTTCCTTGGGCTTAGGAAAGATCCTATATAAACTAAACATATTGTAATTATTAGTTATTAGAGAATGCATTTGTGGGGGGCACATAGATAGGTCAATTAGAACGAACTGCAATATATATTTTCATATGTTTTTCTATGCCCTGCGATGGACTGGCGACCTGTCACCACTGGGATAGGCTCCAGCACCCCCGCAACCCTGGATAAGGATAAATGATTCAGATAATGGATGAATGTTTTTGGATGGGCAACAAACTCATTCCTTTATTTTCATTCTTTCTTAACTCCTGATATCTTTTGCAAAACTAATAATACTGGGAACGCAATTTTTATTGCCTTATTTTTCTTATTTTTGTGTTTGAATCTCTCTCTCTCTCACACACACACACACACACATATAAACAGCTGTGGCAGACACGCGGGGTGATGGTAATTTGGGCTAGATGAGTGTTCTCCTCCTGCTAATTGGAATATATTACCTTTCATGTTTTCGCTGAAGTTTATGCACGATCCTCTCTCGCTGCTCCACCATGCAGGAAAGCTTCAGACGAAAAAAAAAAAACACTCACACTTGTTTTTTTTGTGTGTGTCCTTTTCAACAAAGTTTTCTGTGTATTTCATTTCCATTCATTTTATTACAGTTCTTGGAAGGGCCGGACAGCTTTGGGCACTGAGCCGATTCCTCTTTAAAAAAGGGCTTTTTTTCCTCACTGGAGACGCTGAATCACATTTCGTTTTTCAATTAATAGGCCCAATCTACACTTCGAGATAGTGAAGAGACCGAGCCTGGCTTGAATAGGGAATGGCTGTGGGCTCACAGAGAGATTGACTTGTGTATCTATTACATACCCCACTAGTCAGTGCTTGTACGTGGAAGCTGAATTCATTAAATATAAACACAGTTAATGAAGCATCATTATTTTAAATTCAGCCATGGCACCGCAGTGTGTCCTTTCTATCAGTCTTTATGAGAAATCAATGCTTCATAGGATAAACAATAAATGTACTGTGAAATTGATATAATGTATGAAAAGAGAAATGAAGAAGGGATAACAGCTTTTCATCTGAAATACATGATGAGTCAAACTGCTGCCAGTTATCATGTAAAAAAACTTATACATATTTGTAAAATATTATATGTGTAATATGTATATTTGGAAAAAAAAAATATATATATATTTACAATTATATATATGTAGGTTTTAATACTTTTTGCGATTCGCTTCATCAGAAACCTACTTGTTACTTCTACTCTGTGGCCACTTTATTAGAAACACCAGCCTTCTATTTTCACTCTCTGGCCACTTTATTAGAAACACCAACCTTCTACTTTCACTCTCTGGCCACTTTTTTAGAAACACCAACCTTGTATTTTCACTCTTTGGCCACTTTATTAGCAACACCTACCTTATACTTTCACTCTCTGGCCAATTTATTAGAAACACCCACCTTGTACTTCCTCTCTCTGGACAGTTTATTAGAAACACCAGCCTTGTACTTCCTCTCTCTGGACAGTTTATTAGAAACACCAGCCTTGTACTTCCTCTCTCTGGACAGTTTATTAGAAACACCAGCCTTGTACTTCCTCTTTCTGGACAGTTTATTAGAAACACCAGCCTTGTACTTCCTCTCTCTGGACAGTTTATTAGAAACACCAGCCTTGTAATTCCTCTATCAGGACAGTTTATTAAAAACACGAAACCTGTACTTTCACTCTTTGGCCACTTTAATCGAAACACCTATCCTATAGGTCCACTGCTGATATTGTTCAGATGGTAGACCAATTTCAGCACATCGGCAACATGGCCATGGTGTGGTGTTGGCATAAGTGTGTGAGGCTTAGTAGTATTCCTGGGGTTTGTACATGTCAGTGCCACTGCTTGGTCTAAACCTATCCAGCTCTGTGGTCAGAAACTAAGCACTGATCAATAGCCAGTGGATGGTTAACACAAATTGTGCACCATTACTAACTGTGCAGCAGCAAGGCGAGGTAGAAGGAGCTACAAGTTGGGCTTTCTAATGAAGTGGCTGGTGAGTGGATTCATTCCAGCACTCAGATAATGCTTTTTACCATTATCCTCCTACTGCTTATCCATCCTACACACACCTGAACCTCACACTGATATAGAGCAGCGAATGATCCATCATATTGGTTTAGTCATCCAGTGGTTTTAGTGATCCAGAATCCTCTGAAGCTCATTTAGATTCAACCAGAACCCTTCAAAACCTTTCTTGATTTATCCAAGCCTCTTCAAAGCCTTTCTAGATTGATCCGAGCCCTTTCAAAGTGTTTCTAGATTTATCCAAGCCACTCTTAAAGTTATCTGGGATCTTTTGAAATCCTTTTAGATCAATCCAGAGGCCTCAGAAGCTCTTTTAGATTCATTCAGAACCTTTCAAAGCCTTTCTAGATTTATCCAAGCCTATTTAAACCCTCAGAGTTATCTGGGATCTTTTGAAATCTTTTTAGATTCAGCTGGAACCCTTCAAAGTGTTTCTACATTTATCCAAGCCACTCCTAAATCCACTGAAATCCTTTTAGGTTCTCCCAGAACCACTTTTATATTTATCCATAACCCTTTTCATCCATAATTCCATCCATATTCAATCCAGAACCAAGTAAAATATATTTCAGATTAATCTAGCTCTCTTCAAAGCCCTTTTAGATTAATCCATGACTCTTCAAATTCTTTCTAGATTTATCTAAGTCTATTTAAACCCTCTTAAAGTTATCTGGGATCTTTTGAAATTCTTTCAGATTTATCCAGAGGCCTCTGAAGCTCTTTTAGATTCATCCAGAACCCTTCAAAGCCTTTCTAGATTTTTCTCTCTCAAGCCAGTCTTAAGGTTATCTGGGATCCTTTGAAATCCTTTTAGATTAATTCAGATTTGAAACACTTTTTAGCCAGAACCATTTTAAACCATTTTAGAACCAGATCTCCATGAACCCATTTTAGAAAACTCTAGAACATCGTAAAATATATTTCAGATTAATCTAGCTCTCAGATAAATTAAGCTCTTTCAGATTAATCCAGAACACTATTTTAGGTTCAGCCAGAGCTTTTGGAGCCCTCTGAAACACTTTTATGTTTATCTAGAATTATTTTACACCCTTTTAGATGCATCCAGAATTCTTCGAAAACATATTTACTCCAGAACTTTACTAATACCCTTCTGGATTTATCCACATTACTCATGCTTAGCCACCCAGGGGGTGTTTCTCATGCACTGAAGCTTTCTTTCTGGCCTTGACCTCTAACATCCAGAATGCAGTAGAGCGGGAGTGGATGTGAAGGCTCCACGTCGCCACTGGATTGGAAGTGTTTACTCGGTGGGTTTAAGATGTCGTGCACGTCGCTCTGGCCTGACCCGGGTCACCACACGTCCCTGGCTGATGTATGGAACTTCTGTTCCAGAGCGAGTCACACACTGTTCAGGAAATGTGAACTGAGATGTAAACCCCCTCCCCTTCTTTTACTCTCTCTCACTTTCTATCTCTGTCTCTCTCTCTCTCTTTCTCTCTCTCTCTCTCTCTCTCTTTCTTACTCTGTCTCTTTCTCTCGTTCTCTCTTGTTCTGTCTCTCTCTCTCTCTCTCTCTCTTACTCTCTCTTTCTCTCTTTCCCTTTGCTTCCCTCTCCCTCTCTTTCTCTCTCTGTTACTCTCTCTGACTGCCTCTCTCTCTTACTCTCTCTCTCCCTCTTTCTCTCTTTCTCTCTCTCTCTCACTCTTTCTTACTTTGTCTCTTTCTCTCTATCTTTCTTGTTCATTCTTGTTCTGTCTCTCTTACTCTCTCTTTCTCTCTTACTCTGTCTCTATCTTACTCTTTCCCTCTGTTTCTCTCACTCTCCCGCTCCTTCTCTCTTACTCTCTCTGTTTCTCTCTCTCCTGCTCTTTCTCTCTCTGTTACCCTTACTCTCTCTTACTGCCTCTCTCTCTTACTCTCTCCCTCCCTCTCTCCCCCTGTCTTTTTCAGTTTCTCTTACTCTCTCTCTCTCTTTCTCTCTCTGACTATCTCTCTCTCCCTCTCTGTCTCTCTTATGAGGCAGTTTTGATATAAATAAACATTAGTTCTGTCTGTAGTATGTCGTCTCTATAAAGGTCAGGTCTTGGCAAAAGATGCAGCTTCATCCCAGAGAAACATAATGACACTAAAACGAACACAGCAGTTTATGATACAATTAGTCTCTCTCTCTCTCTCTCTCTCTCTCTCTCTTTCTCTTTGTCTCTTGCTTTGCTTTGCTTTGCTATTTTCTATCTAGTTCTGTTTTTTCTTTCACTCATTTCTTTCTCTCGTTTCTCTTTCTCTCTGTCTCCTTTTTTTTAACTCTCCCTTGCCTCGCTTCTGTCTTTCTATCTCTTTCTCTGTCTCTATCACTCCTCTCTCTCTCCATCTGTGCCTTCTTCTGCTTCACTTGATCTCCTGTCTCTTGCCTTACTTCCCTCTTTCTGACTATTTTTCTTTCTCTTTCACTTTTTTCTTTCTGTCTTCCCTTTCTTTTGCCTTCCTTTTTTCCTTACTTTTCTCTCTCTCTTTCTCTTTCACTCTTGCTTTGTTTCTGTCTTTGTATCTCTTTCTGTGTGTCTCTCTCTCTCTTACTCTCTCTCTTCTTCTTAATCTCTCTCTCTCTCTTTCTCTCTCTTATACTCTCTTGCTCTCTCTTTCTCTCTCTCTTACTCTCTCTTAGTCTTTCCCTCCGTTTCTCTTACTCTCTCTCTCTCTCTCTCTCTCTCTCTCAAATGGTGTTGATGAGTTGTGTTTTCCGCTCTAGGCGAAGGTAAACTCTTGGTGGAACGGGAGAACATGTGGGCCAGTTGTATGAAACACATCACTCCAGGTGAGCTGCGTCTCCGCTGAGGGTCACGGTTCACTGAACTTTGTTTTTTGTTCACTTTTCTACCTTGTTTCGTTTGTTTCATGTCATCACGGAGCTTGTTAACGTCTGTGCGCTCGGCCTCCAGACAGAGTTTAAGACAAATTTAAATGTTACCCACTAGCATTGATTTATTGGGGCCCTGCAGTACTCGGCTCGTCTCTAATGTATTAATATTTCATCAGTTTGAACACACGCACCCGTATCGTGCCTCCCGGAGGACGCCTGATCAAAGCCTGTCCCTTCAGGAGGCGGGTAAATCATTCAGGATGTCTCTTGATGGTCCGGCGCTAATTGGTGGGCGGTAACAAGCTTTTTAGCGACATTCTCTCATTTCCACTCGCTCTCGTACCTGCAGGTAGCATCCCGTCTTCAGCTGGATTTGCTTTATCAGAGAGTGTTGTGTGTAATGTAATATGTAATGTAATCTGCATGCCAATTCTTAGGTGTAATGATGCATTCAGGCGAACTTCATCAACTCTTAAAGTCAGAAAAAAGTAACATTTATTAAGTGCCAGTTGTTTGCATTTGCATTCTGGAGTGAACAATATATCCAGCTCTGCTGGAACAAACCCTCCAACTCTATTTTTGTTGTCTTTTTATTTCTTTAGATGTTTTTTCCATGACGTGAAAGCACCAACTGCCCTTCATGAACATTTCATGACAAATGGTCCAAAATTCTTGGAATAAAATTAATTTACATTCAAAGTTAACATTTATTTTTCTCCTATGAAGTTACCTGTTTGGAGATATAAGTAATCACTATATACACAGCAAATTCATACTGGATAAAAATACCTATACCAGTTATTACTGTTAGACTGCAAAAATGACACAGCAGATTCACACTGGATTAAATTACTTTTCAGTTATAACTGTCAGACTATAAAAACAACACACTGCAAATTCATACTGGATTAAACTATGAATTGTCAGACTGTTAAAACTACACACATGGCAGATTCATATTGGATTAAAATCATTCCTGAATTATTAGTCAGACTGTAAAAACTACATGCAAGGCAGAGTCATACTGGATTAAAATAACTGCAGATTCATACTGTATGGACATCAATCCACAAAAAACTACACAGTATAGATTCATACTGGATTAAAATCAAGGCTCGGAACAGTAATTGCTTCAGTTGGAGTATCATCCTTGGTAACACCATTCCAGCTTCATTAAAGCTGTATTTCAGGACTGGAGAAGGACCCTCTAAGGGTAGGTCCCTGAGGGAGCGTGAGAGATTAACCACACTGACTAGCGCTGTAATTGGTCATTTAAGAGGCTGCTGGCCATTTAGAAAGGAGGAGGATAAGTGGTCGTGCATCAAGGCTACAGAGCTGAGTTGGGGGGTGTGTGTGTGTGTGTGTGTGTGTGTGTGTGTGTGTGTGTGTGGGTTTAGTGACGCAGGAAAGCAGGAGAGATGTGTGTGTGAGGGTGTGTGTGAGGGTGTGTTTACTGCAACCTGGGTCAGCAGAGCCCGTCAGCACCTCCTGTTTAATGAACTCAGGGTGTTCCACAAAACGACTCAATCTTCTGAGGGAACTCTTTAAAAATGGAGCGAAGGAAAGTTCTCATTCATTCACAGCACAGAGAGAAAGAGAGAGAGAGAGAGAGAGGAAGGCAACTTTGACAATAAAACTGTATGAGAGAGAAAGAAGTAAAGGAAGGGAGGGGGAGAGAAGACAAGGAGAGAGAGAGAGAGAGAGAGAGAGAGACAGAGAGAAAGAGAGAGAGATGAAGAGATAGTAGAGGATGGCAGCAAATTTGACAAAATTGTGAGAGAGAAAGAACAGAACAGAGAGAGAAAAGGAGAGAGAGACAGAGAAAGGGAGGGAAGACAAGGAGAGAGAGAGATAGAGAAAGGGAGAGAAGACAAGGAGAGAGGGAGAAAGAGGGAGAAAAAGAGAGAGCAGACGAGGAGAGAGAGAGAGATACAGATGAAGAGATGATAGAAGAAGGCAACACTTTTGACACTAAAACTGTGAGAGAGAAAGGATAGAACAGAGAGAGAGAAAGAGAGAGCAGATGAGGAGAGAGAGAGATAAAGAGATAGAGAGCAGACAGAGAGAGAGAGAGATGAAGAGATGATAGAGGAAGGCAGCACATTTGAAAGTAAAATAGTGAGAGAGAGAGAGAGAAGGAGAAAGGGAAGAATAGAGTGATGAAGAAATTCCCCTGCAGCAGACTGTGAAGGCTTAGTGAACATGTGGTGGAGAATGTTAATGGAACACTAGCTCAGTAGCAGGGATTTTCCATTCTATCCCTCAGAGCACACACACACACACACACACACACACACAACATAAATATAACAGCAGGGAGACACGGACACGCAGACAATAGAACTGCAGCAGTAGGACACATACACACAGACACACACACACTGAGCATGACCCAGTGCAATAGTAACAAAATACTCCTACAATTCTGATTAATGACTTTGATATTCAAGGGATGGCAAATACATTCACAAACTGCAGCATGATATTTATCTAACAGAGGTGTCATAGAGGTGTCACTAATGATGTTTGCGTGGTTTTATGTCATAATTCATTATTTAATCAGCGTTTTCATACCTCTTTTTATCCCTTAGATTTACATTTCTGTGTTCTGGGCCTTAGAGCATATCCTCAATGTTGGGGTAAAACAGGGAGGATATATATATATATATATATATATATATAGTGAAAACAGAGAGAGAGAGCAAGAAAAACACAAGAGCAATAAAACAACAGGACAAGACAACATTTAGTGCAGTCGAGGTTTGAACGAATATTGACAGATACTGTATTCTAGCAGTGGAGTCGTTAGATATGTAGAAATGCAGAATAGAGGTAGTGTGACGGTCACCTCGTCCCCATCACGCCTGTCCCGGTCTTTGTCCCCCGAGTTTTAGTTTTCCCCCCTTGTTCTCC
>JBBPCZ010000042.1:4389062-4401007 GCA_037974445.1 Brycinus macrolepidotus | reverse complement strand
TGTGTGTGTGTGTGTGTGTGTGTGTGTGTGTGTGTGTGTGTGTGTGTGTGTGTGTATGTGTGTGTGTGTGTGTGTTTACGTTTACGGCATTTAGCAGACGCTCTTATCCAGAGTGACATACCAAGTTACTGCCAGCTAAGTTGCACACCTTAAACCCTGTCAAAGAGAAAAAACGTGTGTGTGTGTGTCTGTGTGTGTTTGAGGTGTTATTGCCAGGTGCACTGAACACCTGCTTGCAAATTTGTGACCAGATATGACAGTAAAATCATATTTTACAGTTACAGTGTGAAACTATGAGCCAGAGGTGATGCATTCTGATAGAAACACCTGCACTGTTATCATACTCACCTAATGACGGAGCTCACACACCAAAACACCCACAGGGATTCTATTAAAGAATGTCTTTGATGGTAGAAACTGTCCATCTTCATCACGACACAGCTAATAAGATTTTGGGTGTGTAGTGTGTCTATTTAATGTCTATGTATGCATACATATATATTGTTTTCAATATTTTACATTCTGTAGTAACACATTATTTCCCAAAAAGGCACAAAACTATTGGTTTTGACATATCAGGTCTGTCTTTAGTGCACTGACAGTCACTTTGTGTTGGATCATGAAAAAAGGAAAATATCGTTCAATTATTGGACAAAAACAGGATATTGATCCCAATATCAAAAAAAAATATCAAAACTGTGTTAAAATTATATCCCATCCAAAGAAAAACAAAATATTTTCAGTATTGTATGCTTGAAAAGGTGCTGGGAGGGTTTGTTTCCAAAAATTGATGGAAAAGTTGTGGCAAATCTGTGCTACTGTGATAAAGACAAAGATGGGTCAGAGCATCTCCAAAATGGCAGGTGGTCCTGGTAGGCAGTGGTCAGTACCTACCAAAAGGCCAAGAAAGGAAAACTGGTGAATTCAGGACTCACTGATTATTGTAGGGAGCAAAGATAGTTTTCTTTTACATCATGAGGACGGCCAGGTGTGTTTATATCACTTACCAGGGCAAGAGATGGCACCAGGATGCACTTTGGGAGAAACAGTGGGAGGCAGTGCGATGCTCTGGGTAATGATCTGCTGGGGGACCTTGTGCTGGGAAATTCATGTAGATGTTACTTTGACATGGACCACTGTTGTAGACCAAGTACATCTATTCATGGTAACCTTATTCTCTACTGGCAGTGGCCTCTTTCAGTAGGATAATGTACCCTACCGCACTTCAAACATTGTTCAAGAATGGTTTGATGAACATGACAAAGAGTTCAAGCCGTTGACTTGGCTGCCACATTCCCCTGATCTCAATCCGATCAAGCATCTGTGAGATCAGTGGAGGAACATAACGAGTGTACATGCTTCCAGACAGGTGCACAGCTTGATACAATGAACCAGTGAATATCTTAAAATGCTCTGAGGTTTAAAAATCCTGAGCAGGGCCAGATCAGACTAAGTGATCAGATCAAAGTGACCATGAAAGTGGGTTCATTATTAGGGCATTAATAGCATGAGCTTCAGGCACAAAGACAAAGACTGGCTGGTGTTTTAATATGAATGGTGACTAAAGGTGTGTGGGAGCGATGTGAGTAAACAGGGTTGAAGATGGTGGTTGAAATCCACAGGACACAAGGGGTCACTGGATGGTTTGATGAAAATTATATAAATTGAGGTTCTTGGGCTTCACAATCACCAGATCTCAACCCAGGTGAACGGGTTAGACAGAGCTCCATCATCAGAATACCAGAAGAACGGTGTTCCATCCCTGCAGAGCTCCAGAGACCTGTAGATTCTATACTGGAGCTTTGGTTGCCAAACTCCTTCCTAAGACACACACGTGTGTGTGTGTGTGTGTGTGTGTGTGTGTGTGTGTGTGTGTGTGTGTGTGTGTGTATGTGTGTACCGTGTTAATGTGCACTTGCATGTGTGTGTGTGTGGTGTGCTGATGTGCTAGTGTGTTTGTTTGTGTATGTGTGTGTACTGTGTTAATGTGCGCTTACATCTATGTGTGTGTGTACTGTGTTAATGTGCTCTTGCATATATCTGTATGTGTGTGTGTGTATGTGTGTGTGTACATATTGTGTTAATGTGCTCTTGCATATATCTGTGTGGGTGTGTATGTGTGTGTATACATAGTGTGTTAAAGTGCTCTTGCATGCAAATGTGTGTGGTGTGCTGATGCGCAAGTGTGTTCGTGTGTGTGTGTATGTGTGTGTGTACGTCACTGCAGCCCGCGCAGATCGAGACGCGAGCGCGCGCCAGAGAAGGAGAAGGCAGGAGGACCTGAGTGAGAGCAGCAGCAGGACGGCACGCGCGGCTCCGGGGCGAGTACCTGAAGGAGAGCGCGAGGGACATCGATCAGCACGGGGGTCTACACTCACGCGCTCTGCTTCATCCGAGCTTATAGTATAGAAGAGGAAAGTTGAAGCCCTCGTTCCTCATCGAGAGAGAGAGAGAAAAGGAACAGAAAAGGGAGAGTAGGTGAGAGATAGAAGGAGGAAAGACAAAGACAAAGAGATAAAGGAGAAAAGGAGAAAAGGAGAGAGAGAGAGAGAGAGAGAGAGAGAGAGAAGGGGATCTTTCCTGCGTAAAGTAGCCTCGCCTGAGATCACGGAGCGCGTTATGGGCACGAGATCTTCTTCTTCTTGCCTCGTGCCCTTCACGACTGACCACCGACTGACTGACAAACTGAACACCGACTGACTGACCGATTGACAGACTGACCTCCTCGCCTCGCGCGCCGTCTCGCGGGTCAGGTCAGTGTAGAGCTACAGGTGTGGTGTCAGGTTTGCGCGCGGAGCGGTGCAGCACTGGAGCTTCCTCGCGCCGCTCGCGCTCATTGTCTTCATCCTCTTCCTCCTCCTCCTCCTCCTCCTGCTCTTCCTCCTCCCCCCCGCGGATGGGAGAGCCGGGCCGGCCGCTCTGAGGGAGTGGAGCAGTGTCCGGGTCCGCTTCGGGGTCTTTGATGAGGATCGCGCGCCCCGCCCGCAGACATGCCTATGCACCCCGTCACCTCCACCCTGATGTACCGGGGAATCTGTACCATCCCGGACATCCTCTCCTACCGGGCCCCGGTCAACCTGCCTGAGGACGAGGTGGAGGGTGAGTCAGAGAGAGAGAGAGAGAGAGAGACCAGTGTGGAATTAGCACCTGCATTTTCAGTATTGTAATTCTACATTGACACAAAAGTGCAAATAATAAAGTGTAATATGAAGAACTGAAATATAGAGTGTAGAAGTAGAACTGACATATAGAGTGAAGAATTGACATCTAGAGTGTAGAATTGACATCTAGAGTGAAGAATTGACTTCTAGAGTGAAGAACTGACATCTAGAGCAAAGAATTGACATCTAAAGTATATAATTGACATTTATAGTGAAGATTTGAAACAGTGTAGAATTGACATCTAAAGTAAAGATTTGAAACAAAGAGTGTAGAATTGACATCTAGAGTGTAGAATCGACTTATATAGTGTAGAATCGATATCTAGAGTGAGGAATTGACATCTAAAGTGTAGATTTAATGTCTGGAGTGAAGAATTGACATTCAGAGTGAAGAATTTGCATCTAGAGTGTAGATTTGACACACAGTGCCAACTGTAGAATTAAAATGTCTCCACCTGAAGCGTAGAATGAACATCTACATCTATCTATGTAGCATAAAAAACATGAGATACACAAGTAATGCACAACAATTAATGCACAAAAAACACCAGCACTGGAATGAAAACTGTAAAACTGACAAACAGTGCCAACTGCAGGATTAAAATATTTACATTTAAAGTGTAGAATAAACATCTGCAGTGTAGAATTAAAAAAAGAACACAAAGAGTAAAACAAAGGCTCAAATTCTACATTAATACAGAGAGTAGTATTAACACTAATGGTGTAAAATTAACATCTGACGCAGAGTGTAGAGTGGTAGAATTGATATCTAAAATGTAAAATTGTAAAATTGACATCTAGAGTGTGGATATGATACACAGTGGGAGCTGTAGAATTAAATTATTTGAAGTGTAGAATTAAAAAAGCATAGAGTTAACAACAACTAGGCAAAAAACGAGAAACCCACCAAAAAAAAAAAAAAACCTCTATAATGTAAAATTAACAGCTCTACTGTAGAAGTAACGTCTATCATCCTGAATTAAAATATGCCCTCTGTGGGATCATTGCACATAGTGTAGAATTTACTCTTCTGACACAGCGCAGAGTTACCATGTAGAATAAAAAAGAACCAAAAGCATGTAATTATCAACAATTAATGCACAAAAAATCCCTAAAGTGTAGAATTAACACCTGCAGTGTAAAAAATGCACACACTATAGATTTACGTCTGCAGTGTAGAATTAAAAAAGCATGAATGCACAAAAAATGCACACTTTGTAGAATTAACATCTACAGCGTAGAAATAAAAAGCAACCAAAAACATGAAATTAATGACACTTAATGCACAAAAAAACCCTATAGTGTAGAATTAAGTAGTAGTAGTACCAGGGTTCTAAAAACTGAAACAACTCAGAATTAACATCTAAAGTGTAGAATTAAGAGAGCATGCATGCACAAAAAATGCACACGCAGTAAAATTAACATCCACAATTAGAACAGTGCTGAAATAAGTCTGTTTTCTCTCTAAGACTGTAGTTGTTGTGTGAAGACTGTAGTAGTTCATCACACCCTGCAGATGTTTATTCAGCTCTGTAAGACTTTATTCAGCACTGAGCATTTGGTTTATTGATCATTTTGGGTTACCTGTAAACTCACCTGATTATTTTTAGTGATGTTTTCATGCCATGCAACTGATGCACATTACCTTTGACTGTCTCTGGCTAGACGGTTTAAATGTAGGGCAGCTGCTTCTACTGAATGAGCCTTTGCTGTGGATATAGAGTTTACATATAAAATGGCAAGTCTGTAGTTTACTTTTCGAACCACACACAGTCTCTACCTGCTCTCTTTTGTCTTTCGTGTTCAACTGAACTGTGGATTTAAAGTCAGGATGAAATCAACCTGATTAGTTCATGTTCCTCCTCATATTCAAAAAATGGTTCAAACAAAATGTTTGCCTTCCCCCAATCTTTAATTGAGGCCCAGTGACTTTAACCTGCCTCTAAATTGTTTTCTGAGTTACATCACCATGCACTGGTTGGCAGAAAAACAAAATACGTTTCACTTTTCACACCTGTCATGGAGGGAAAGCACTCAGCTCGCGTAGAGACCCTCCCTGATGCTGTGTTTCACTGGGAAATATGTCACAGTACGGAAGGAAAAAGCGTTGATATCCGTTGTAAGGCTTCAAGGTTCACGATTCAGCACCACGGACAGCGCCTGCTCAACCTGCTCCCACTCCTTCTGGTCAAACTCGCACACGTTTATGGACACTGTGAAGCCTTTGTGAGTGATCTGGCACTGTAATACACTGTAAATAATTGTGTACATGCCCAAGTCATGTATCATTCAGTAGAAGATATCTACTGACGTATATTGTTATGGATGGTTAGTTGTCATTACGCTGTTGGGACTGTATTTCCCTAAGCATGACTTGATGGATTTGGAAGCAGTCCAGTGTCGTTTATTTAAGCCAGAACGTTTTCCTTTGCTAGACTTTCCTGCAGTGAGGCATTTAGTGTATGACTCAAACTGTGGAGGTATATATATGTATATGTACACACACTTTAATTTACACACACATATACATACACACACACACACACACACACACATATATATATATATACAGAATATATATATATATAGAGAGAGAGAGGGATAGATAGATAGATATAGATGTGTTTGTGTGTGTATATATATATAATTTAAATTATATAACATGATAACACACATGATATATAACATGATATATATAACATAACACACATGTATCATGAATATCAAAGTATATATCTCTACATCTATACATGCGTAAATACATTCACACTTACACACACATGTACACACACACAAACACGTGTGTATATATTTTACTTGTTTTTTGCATATATATATATATATATATATATATATATATACTTATATATATATATGTGTGTGTGTGTGTATGTGTGTGTGTGAGTGTGTGTTTGTGTGTGTGTGTGTGTGGGTCCAGAGCAGAGTAACCCTTACTCTATGGACCTGTCTTTTCTGAGATATTTCAGTCATGTGAAACACAAGCCGAAAGATCAAAGACACTGATCTCAATTTTCAAAAATGTTCCTGTGTTTTTATCGTCAAGAAAAGCCATTCATCTGCTGATATAGCAATAGCCAAAGATCTACACGTTAATCTCTTCTCCACAGGCACACGCTGAATTCAATTTCAGTTCCATTTTTTTTCAACTGTAGTATATTGATTTCTTTTCCACAGGTTAAAGCAATAATTTGACTGGTTATTGACTCGATATAATCATAGCAGACCTATTTGATACATGCTACGCTCCCATGCTGTACGTTTCTGCAGCACGGGGCTTGTTGTTGCAAACACGGGCGATCCTGTCGAGACAACTGATGAACATTAGCCATGACATGTCTCCTAATTTAACCCCAGATCTATGACTAATGCTGCTGCTAATTCTAAACCTCATCCTCAATTTAACACTGACTGTAAGGCTTTTCTAACAGTGATACTGAAATATTGCTAACAGAATCTCTGAAAACAAGTCTAAAATATCTGTCCCACGTTATACTTCAAAGGAGAATCCCACTGATTTTCATCATTTCTGCTGAATTAAATCATTGAGATTTATCATTGAGAGTAATTCAGGGAGTTTGATTGGCAAGTCAGAACTGTTCACAGTGGTGGTGAATGGAACCAGATGTCTGAAGCCCCTAAAAGCTCCCAAACCATTTTATTTGATATCTAACATGACTAGTGAAGATATACATCTCCTGAGTTTATATATGTAATTTAGATAGGAAAATAGTACAAAATCAAAAAAACAGTTTTGTTTGGGGGCTATTTTGCCTTGCATATACCTCTTCATGTGTATTTTTAAAATATGCTTTTTTGTTTGATCATAAACAATGTATTGGCCATCAGACAGTGAATTCATAGATTCATTCATATAACAAAATCTGTGAGGGAGATTTTAAAGGTATTAAACTCTTCAGACATCTGGTTTCATTTGCCTCCGCTACTGTGAACAAATTTGTACTCTAGAATTGACATCAAAACACTGACTTTGTTTACATATTAACTTGAATTTTGTAGAATTTTTTGAAAAATCTGTAGAATTCCCCTTTAGAACCAAAAGTTGAAGGTCTACTCTGACTTTTTTCAATCTCCTGTATCTATCCCAGATCATCACATTGTTTCCCCATGTAAAGAAGAAAAGATAAAACCATTGTCTTAAACCATGTTCAAAGTAGAATAATAATAGAAGCATTGACTTCTATTCTAATTGTGTGTTCAACAGGTTTTTCTCTGAGTAGAGAGAAATAATTGAAATGTGCTGTCTGTGGTATTCAGCCATATGCTTCACATGCAGCAGACTAAGATTAGGTTGAAAAAGGTCAGAGTGTTCCTTTAAATACCTCGCAAAAGCACTGATGGGATTCATCCAGCGTACGCATCCACATGTGGAGGATTTCATCCCCGAGATTCGATTCACCAGCGAATGTGTCTCAACACACACTGCATATATATTAATGAGATAAGTGTCAGAGGTTGACGCCACGGCACGTCGGCCCAGAAACGGCGAGTGAGAGGCGCCGAGGTGACAGGCTATTACAGTGGGCAGCGTGAAGAACGAAACCATCCT
Organism: Brycinus macrolepidotus; assembly: GCA_037974445.1. Lineage (NCBI taxonomy): Eukaryota > Metazoa > Chordata > Actinopteri > Characiformes > Alestidae > Brycinus > Brycinus macrolepidotus. The sequence goes on along the minus strand of JBBPCZ010000042.1, from coordinate 4,393,258 downwards.
GTCAGCCTAACAGACACACACACACACACACATACACACACATATGCACACCTCTAACACCTGCATCAGGATTCAGCTCCACACAGCAAGAGCCCGTCCGTACATTTGCAAGGCAAATTGTAAACACTGTCAAGAAAGGCTAAACACACACATACACACACACACACACACATACGCACGCATAGACACACATCATACGCACCTCAAAATCAGATCAGTCTTGTTTGAAGTAAAAAAGAGAGATAGTGGAGGTACTCTGATATGGGCATCATACACAAGCACATACAACGTTCCTTATTTTAATGGACACTTGTCAAACACTGCCTTTTTGCTCATCGAGCCACAGAATTATACAGAATGGGGCTGTAGTCAAGTCCACCTTTGTCGAGTCCAAGACAAGGCAACTCGAAAACGAGTCTTAAGGGGACCAAGACTGACTGCAAATGAGAGTGAGACTGAGGGCTCAAGAACAGAGCCCTCTTTGAGGCATATCTTACATATTTGTTGTACTTTATTGTCTTTCCTGAGGCCTGCTTATAATATTTGGGTGGGTTCATGTAGAAAAAACAACCGTCGTTCATTTATGTATGACCATTTTCCAACCGACCTTTATCCCCTAGAATTAAACAGGCAGATTAATTGCAGTTGCACCTCTTTCAAAAAATCGTGGGAGCTGAAACACTCCTTATAACTTCAGTATGAGTGGGCGGAGCTGAAGTGATATAAATGATTTGCTTCTTGTGACGTCATGGAAACAAATAAGTCAAAATGGTTGCAGCATATATGGAGTGTTTGGACTAGAGAGTGAGTTGTATGTCTTTTACAGCTTTTATGGTGTTTACAAGTCCATATCTAACTATATTAAATAAATCAATTATTTATTATTTGTTTACCTTTATTTATACAGGTAGTCCCATTGAGACTCAATGTCTCATTTACAAGAGAGACCTGTTACAAACAAACATAAAAATTACACAATAAAAGAGACAATAAAATAGCTAATTTTGCCTAATACAATCATATCAGAAACAAGAGCAGTCTCCCATTGTTGATTTCACAAAAAGATTTGTACGTCTTTTAAAATCTGCAAGTGAAATCAATTGAGGAAGCCTCAAATGCTTCTGTAATGTATTCCATGAAAATGGTGCAGAAAAGGAGAACGCCTTTTCAATATTTAGTATTTTCCATAATATAGCTCTTTAATTGTTTGGTGAAGTCAGTTAAAAGTGAGCTAAAAGGTCTCACTTCACAGCAAAATTAACATTAGAATATTAGTTATTACTTTCATTTAGGAACTATGCAGTATACGCATTGACATATATGACAATTGACATAAGCGTACATTTAGATTTATAAAGGCTTATTCTGACAAGTGTCACAATAAACCAATGGCCGAGACCAAAACAGGTCGGAGTACCAACAAAAGAAAAAGCGTCTAGAGTCTGGACTTGAGTACAGCACTAGGGCCTAGAGCAGTGTTCTGTTCTGAAGGAGTTATTTTTTCAAGCCATTACTTATGAGTTTTCAAAACCAGAAAACTTTATTGATCCCAGAAAACTTTATTAACTCATGGGGTTAAAGTCGAATTATCATCCTCTTGCAATACCATTTGGATATAATTACATAATGAGTGGAAAAAAAGATGGCAAAATGTAAAGAAATGTTATTCTTATTGTGAAAAACACATTTAATTGATAAAAGTGTCAAAACATAAATTCAAATCAAATCTCCTCTTTATCCACAAATGTAGTATGTATTGAAAGTTATATACACTTTCCATAGAATTTCACTTTGTGTTTCACTGAGAAATAATAAATAATTCACATTATGCTCCAGACTTCTAAAGGTTAATGATATAGCGTTACAGAAGCCAATCTAGGAGTTTACAGAATCAGCAGTTGAAGAAGGTTAATGGTCACAGATGTTTCGCTTGCTTTTAGCCTATTTATTTTCAGGGCAGCTCAGCCTGGGGGCGTCCAAAGGTTTTGACCTAGCAGGCTGAAATTTGATCAAAGAGGTAAAAGGCTAAAGGCTACAGAAAGTGATTTTACCCATAATCCACTGGTGGGATAAAAGGCATGGCACTGCCAAATGCTGTGGTCAGGCAGGCACGATCTTAGGGATGGGATTTAGCCCTTTGGCTAAAGTTTAGATAGACATGCTCTCTTAAAAATGTCACAAAGTGTTCTTTGACCAAAGGACCATTTTGATTCCCTAAAGAAAACATGGTTTATCAGAATTGGCCACCTTCTCTTATTGCTCCATGGTCCAGTTCTGATGCTCACGTGAACTTTGCAGGTGTTTTCAGTGGTAGACTGGGGTTAGCATGGGCACTCTGACTGGCCTGTGGGTACTCAGCCCCATGAATGAACTTTTTCAGCAAATTGAGCTATAGTAGCTCTTGGATTAGACCAGAAGAGCTAGCCTTTGTTCCCCACATGCATCGGTAAGCCTTGGGTGCCCATGACCCCATTGCCAGTTCACTGGTTGTCCTTCCTTGGACCACTTTTGGCAGCAACTGACCACTGCATACAGGGAACACCCCACAAGACCTGCTGGTTTAAAGGTGCTCTGACTCAGAATCTGACTCTTGTCAAAGTCACTCAGATCTTTATGCTCGCATATTTTTCTGCTTCCAGCACATCAACTGCTAGAACTGACTGTTCACCTGCTGCCTAAGATCAGTGGTTCTCAAATTGTTCTTTAGGGCCCCTAGATGGTCCACATTCCTACCTAACCTGCAACACATACTGATAGAGAAAACATGTAGACCATCTAGGGTGCCCTGAGAACTATTTTGAGAACCACTGGTGTACATGATAAGTCATGCAGGTTAGCTTGAATTTATTCCAACAAACTCTGAGACCTTTGCTGGACTGCGGGGATTTGGACAAACAAGTGTGAATTGGAAATGATTAAGATAAGGGGAGAGTTTAAATGCTGTAGTTTTTCTTACACTCTTAAAAAGTGCTTAAAAAGATTCTTTGGGGTAATACAGAATAATAACTTTTGTGTCCCTAAAGGACTTTTCAGTGGACATTTCTTTGGAGAAACATTTATAAATGCAAAGAAGAGTGGACATTCTGGACATTTATTGGACATTCTGCATGTTCATTGTCATAATTCCCTCGAATTCATAGTGGGAGGTATGAATAAGGGGTGAATAGGAGTGGTAGTAGCTTAGTAGGTACTGTGAACCCAGTGACCACAAAGTCGCAGGTTCAAACCCCCACTTTCTACCATTGTGTCCTTGAGCAAGACACTTAACCCTCAGTTGCTCCAGGGGGACTGTCCCTGTAACTAAGTCGCTCTGGATAAGGGCGTCTGCCAAATGCCTCCTTACTAATAAAGGTTTGCAGATATTTTTGGGGGAGGTTTTTTTTTAAAATGGGAAAAGCCTCCAAGCTTTTAACAATGTGCAACTGAGCCGTAGGAGCTTATTTTAGTCGCACAATCACAATACAATGCTTTAAAGCAGACAGTGCTTTTCTCCTTGTCAGTATCACTCTCTCTGGACAGTGTTTGCCATGCTGAGGGAATTCCCAGATGTTTCCCTGCACCTGGCCTGGCTGTATGCTTCACAAGGTATTCCTCTGGAGCTGTGCAGTGATGATGAGACCCTGAGCTTGTTTTGAGCCTGATTAAAGCGCCTGGCAGAGGTGGCAGAGGTGGATACAGACATGATGGAATCTGGCACAGCACAAGAGCACTGGAGCTGCCATTTCCTTCATCTGAGAGAACAGCAGTGCCCTGTAATCTGCACTCTTAGAAAAGGGGGTTTTCTGGGGCTCTAGTAAACCCAGTTATTATATAGAAATATATCACTTACTCCCATCCGACTGCTCCTCTGCTATCTCAGAAGAATGTGGAGGAGTCAAAAGGTGGAGAAGAGCAGAGGGAATGGAGAGGATGAGAAGTAACTGGGGAAAACAGGACAGCTGGTCCACTTCAACATCAGTAGGATTCCTCCAAGTTATCCATCCTCTCTGGGTGGGAATGCAGTGATGTCACTCTAAAGATATACAAATAACATCCTGTGTTGTATACAGTCATGTATCCTCCACTTGTAGCCGCTTCGGCAGGTGTTTGGAGCAGCTTCTCTCGTCTCGTCTTGTCCTGTGCAATATTACTCATCTGTTTTTTATTTACTCATCTGTATGTTATTGAATGTTTGTTTCATCCCATCATCACATGCT
>JBBPCZ010000042.1:4344649-4361451 GCA_037974445.1 Brycinus macrolepidotus | reverse complement strand
GGAAATGGTCAAGCAAACACTTTGCCATACATGAAACTATGGTTTACTGTATTAAAGTGATTTGTAATTATTGTAAACTTAGTGTTTTAACACTAACTTAACACTACTGCCCAGTAGCAAACAGCTTATAAGTATAATTTTATCAGGTGCCTAAGACTTATATACACAGTATATATATATATATATATATATTACGTATTTATGTACACAAATGACACCTATGAATGAAGGCATTGAACATCAGGAGGAAATTGAGAATTTAAGGTTCTCAGTTTTTACAGTTCTCTAATAATGTGTTCAATAGAAAGATAAAGCTATTTCAATGGATCAGAGAAAGCCAGTCTTAAAACACAATGATCTGCATCCTCTTCATCTTCATCCCCTGTCCCTTCTCTCCTCCTGCAGCGTCAAGTCCGACCCAGCAGGTGAAGCAGACGTGTGTAAGGAAGAGTCTGATCTGCGCCTTCGCCATCGCTTTCATCATCAGCGTTATGCTCATTGCAGCCAATCAGGTGCTCCGCAGCGGCATGAAATAACAGTGTCATCCAGTTACAAACCAGAGAGTGATGAACACTTACCGATGACAAAAAGCGACAGTGGAAAACAAACCAACAAGCAAAACACAAAAGCAAACATTCACACCAGTCCAAATCACCAACATCGAGTGGCAGTGCTGTGATCTAGACTGTTTAATCTACCAGCTGAACTTTTTAACAGAAACCACAAAGCATAGACCTACAACTGGAAGAAAGAAGGCTAAAAAATACGAAAAAAGGAATTAAGAGGTTTCATTGGGTCCAAACCATGAGCAGGAGTTCAGAAATGACTCTACCCTCTTGCTGGACCTTCATGGTCCAACTTGGACTTTGGAGATGCATGGAAACCTCAAGGCTCCTCCTGCTCCTCAGTGCATGAAGTGATGCATGGATTTACAGTAGTCTAATAGCATCTGTAGAGCTCAGCTGTGCATCCATCCATCTATATACCACATCTGAACACGATGTGTATACAGTAATGGCCCGTCATGTGTGTAAGGAAGCGGAGGAACCGTGGGTGGCATTTTTACAGTAGAAGTGAAGATGTATTCATACAATGTATTTTGATCCATCTGCATGATTCTAAGGGCTGTTTAGGATATGCTCATGTTGTATAAGTACGTGTTCTGTGTCGTTTATCGATTACTGTGGGTTCTTACCTGTTGCACTGACCGGATTATTGTAATACTCCACACTGCCAAAGGGGGGTGTAACAGCCCCAAAGTACAGTTTTGAGTTTGAGTGGAACAAATTACAACGTAGAGATTTTTCAGGACGTTTCTAGTTCCTTGCTTCTTTGGAACTGGGGGCTGGTAGTTGACCCTTTGAGATCCTGGTAAAAAAACATTCTCTTTTGGTTTGCTGTGTAGATCAGAATCTGGGCTTGGCATTTGTGGGACAAGCCCTTTCCGTGATCTGATGATAGCTGATCTGAGGCAAAAACCTACTTGAAAATTTGCCCAATGCAATGCCAAGGCCATGCAATCCTAACAGATAGTTAGGTAGAGAGTTTGTACCACAGCTGTACATGTTTAGACAGCCGATAGATGTTTCAAGGCTGAAGCCACCGCTAAAGTAGACTCACAGTCCTCAGACGTTCCCTTATAGCCTTTGATTTTGCCTATTTGGAATTTTCTCTAAGATACTATAATCAATAAAATCATTAGAAGTGTTTTTTGTTTTCTGCAGATACACATAATTCATTTTCTCTTTGAAAATATTAAAGTGTCAAGAATATATTGTGATCTGTAGTGTTTTAGGACTTCATGAACATGAGCTTTTGAGGTCATTACATGTCATTAGCAGTGAGGTCATTGCTTAACTTGACTTGACTTTGTCAAATAAATTTCTAATTTAGTAAGCTAATGTTTGCAGAGCTAACTTAGCTGATGATAATTTGACTTATGCTAGACAATACATGCAGAAGCCAAGATCTGTCATGCTTATAACATTTAAATCAATTCTGTGTTGCCTTAAATGTATAGTTTTTTGCTGGAAACATCTGCATTTTTGTTACATTTGCATTGCTTACAGTAGGTCTGTTCATGACTGTTCATGAAAGGGGGTGGCCAATTGAATTCATGTTGGTGTGTGTAGAATGATGTCATAAGTAATATAGATAGGCATATCTATGGTCTGTACACAGAGGGTCAAAATAAAACAAAGGAAAAGGAAGGTGACAGAAAGAGGGAAGATGAACTCAGGACTTCTAAATGTACAGCAATACCCTGGACATGACTGAGACTGACCAGCTGTGGTACATATGAGTTTGTGCATCTTGACTACAACAACAACGACAACAACAGAAATGCTCTCATAGATACAAAAAGTAAAAAATCAAAGGGTCAGCTTTAGGTTCTCAGCTTCTGGGGACCATTTTACAAAAAGACAAGCCTACTAAGGGTTTATAAGTTATTTATTAATCGTTAACAATTAGATTCTAAACACCATAAAATCATTTTTCAGCAGATATAAAATAAATAAATAGAGCAACAGTGATCTATTGCTTGACAAAAACTTGCCAAATAGTGAGCATGCATTTATCTACACTGTTAATCCCCAAATATCTATTGCTATTATTGGCTTAAAGGTGTTTATGACTTAATTATCAACCATTAATAAACTCATGTTAAATCTTTCATAAAGCATTTATGAAGGTAGTCTTATTGTAAAGTGGTAAAAGTGAACCACATCTGCTCCAGGTGATGCTCTGTTAATCATATGAAAATCAACTGCATTGGAATTTACATGTGGAACACACTATGCATTTTATGGTTTGATTCAAATGGTCAATGCTTTCGGTCAGTCCAAATGTACAGTAACCGTTTTCCATAGTTACCCATTCTTACCTTTGGACTGCTGATGTTTTAACACACTGATATATGGCGTCAGAAAGGATGCGTTTGGAGAAGAGTGGGCTGAATGCATCTTCGAAACATTTTACTGTGACTTCAGGAGATGACTTTGTTCATTTCAGCTGCCCAAACAAAATGCAACACATTGAAATCACATCGCAGTATATTCTATTAATATATTAATAGACACACACACACACTTTATATACGCTTATAATATCACTGTTATAACTCTCTGAAATGAAAAATATAAAAAATGGTAACTTAAATGGTAAGATTATATCGCAAATATCCCGAATTTTTGAGTATTTTATTGAGTTATAAGGTTTTGGTATGACAGCGAGAATATATTGTGATATATCCTATATGCTAATATAATATATTCTGCCAACAAATTTCAATATATTGCATTTTCCTGTAGGGGAATACTTGTTGAACCAAATGTACCCAATTTTTCCACTATATGTGTTCGGGAAACCTGAGGAATATAATCATTTTTATTTTATTTTTGGGGGGCACTGTAATGCACTGTTATAATGTTTTATTCTTATGTCTATATGAATTATGTCACATTGTACATCCAGGGTGGTGTTCAGCTGTCAGACATGACTTGCTCCTGGGCTCAAGTGATTCTGAGAAAGTGTGTGTGCCGAGTGAAGCCCTGACAGCAAATAGAGAGTGTAAAACTGGAGACGGAGTCACATGCATAATCTGTACCATATTGTTGTCGTGTTTAAAATAAGCCCGCTGGTGTTTGAATATGTAACAGCCGTAGCCGTGTCGCCTTGTTGTGCATGATGTAAGTGTCCGGGGGAAAGTGATAGTAAAGGCCTGCCTGTGGCATGAGCTGAATAGGCTGCTAGTTACAGGCAGCTACACACTCACTGTGCTCTTCTTTGGCATATTTATGAATCCGGATGTCCTGACTGAACTGACATATGCAATAGACAGGTACAACTCTGTTCAAGGTCAAGGTCAATATTTTCAAACAGCATCCAGTCAGGCACATTAGGCTGAATTTATTTTACAACAAGGTTTGGCTGCATTTATTTTACAACAAAACAAACCACTTCTCCTATAAACTGTTGAGTGCCCTGCGGCTGTTTTACTAAGAAAGCAGGCGTGTTTAACTGACCAGAATAAAAGCAGAGCCAGTTTAGAGAAAGCTTGGACATTTTCTGTAATCCCTAAAATTTGGGATCATACAAGAAAGTCCTGAGTCAGTGGGAGTGAATGGAATTGAATAGATATAAATGTTCAGGCAGGAACATAAACTTTTCAGCTATCCTTTAAACTGAGCTATTTTTATTTGAAGCGTCTCACTTTAGACCCAGGACACCCCAAGCTGATGTTGAAGAACTAGAACCAGCTATGTCTGACTAATGATTGCCTTCCGTCAACTTGTTATGGATGCACCTAATTAAAGTAGCCAGTCCTGTTGATAACATGCAACACTGACAGGCATTAAAAAAATGAAGCTGTGTGCCCTCTTGAGAGTGCTGTTTTCTTGTTTTGCTCCTTCTTGCTTTATATCCTCTCATTCTCTCTTATTTGGCCGACCACTGTAAATTCGACATGCTCAATCTGCCAAAAATCTCAGTGCCAAAAAAGTACAGATGAGGACTGAGTAGAGCCGACAGTCAGTGTGTCCTGGGTCTTAGATAAGCGTCTAAAAGTAGAATATCTTGGTCAAACTACTCACACACTCAACTGCTGACAGTAGAGTGTGCGCTATCTAGGCTTGATTTGTTACAGAACTGGATCAGATTTGTTCTTTTTCCCTCTGATACCAATCCAGGATTTTCCACTGATGTCTGTCTAAAACCAGTACCTGCTATCAGATCTGTGATCTAATCAGATCGTCTGATTAACCTGGAAGATCTTACTGAGAGGGGGTTCCCCCTACTGTCTTATGAAAGTGCAGAGTTATAGGCTACTTCTGAGCAGTGATTTGAATGTGGATGACCAAAAACTGGCCTAAAACTGGCCTAAAATAAAAAAATTCAATTGCCCAGAAATATCTCCCGCATTGTAAATGCAGTGTAAGGGTACAACTTAACCTGAATGTTTCTGTGTTAGTCCGAGCAGTGTTTGTATGTCGATGTGGTTCTGTATAAGGACTTGATGTACAGAAAAGCATTGTACTTACTTGAAAGAAGAATGTTTCCCCCCGAAAGCATGGGGTGTGTTCAATTAATGCAGGTTTAAGGACAGGTTAAGTGTTTTCTATGGATGACATATGGAGTCTGCGTTGCTTGAACACACCCACTGCGTTTTCTGAGGGAGTTTTACGGTTTGCATTTTGTGTCCCATTGGAAAAATGTTTCCATATGCACTGAAGCAATACATCAAAGATACGTTTCTTGAGGCAAGGAGTGCATGTGTATGGAGAATTGCATACGAGCTATTAGAGAGTTCAAGGTGCAAGGAGGATTCTAACCTTTTCTCATTAATGAAAAAGAACAATAGTTTTTTTCTTTCTATAGCACTTTAAAATACAACTGTAGTTTTATGATTTCACATTGTCACTGGATCAATCTGTGCATATATATATATATATATATATATATATATATATATATATATAAAATGGCCTTTTGTATTATATAAATGTTTATGTTTGTAGGCAATATATGTCCACAATGATTATTTTTGTTCAATAGATGGCAATATATAAAAACAGGTGTAAGACGTGGGATGTAAGGCTCATTTTTGTGTAGTTCTGTGGAATGTATGACAAAAATAGGGTAAATGTTTGTCTGAAATATTTACAATATTTTAAAATAAGGTGTGAAATATTTGAATACTTGAGATTCAAGGCGTGTTGAATGTTGTCCTATGACTTCTGACATTTTTTTATTTGCCTTAATCAGATTTCCTTTGTTGACTATTGTTTACACTGACGACATTTTTATGAAAACTCAAAAGCAGACTTTTGTTTACTTTTGTTTGGGATGATCTATTTTTTCGAATATATCTATTGATGCACCTTGACATGCTCTGTTTCTGAGCTTGGGTAAATATAATGTGACACATACATTTGGGTCCCCCTGTGACGTGTGTTTATCAAATGTATTCCTGTGATACTGTAACTTCTCACAAGAATAAAAGGAAGGCCAGGCTAGCCTGGCCCGATGCAGTGTTATACAATTTTATTATAGCAACACAAAATCAGAGAGTACATTCATATTATCTTTACTGAACTCTGTACTGCAAATCATCTGTGACATTAGGACATATGCTCTTACTGGCCACTTTATCAGAAACCTTATGTAGCTCCACCTTGCTGATGCGCAGTTAGAGACTGTAGGTCCATCTACTGATGTGTGTTATTATGTAGTTCTTCATCAGTTGTCAGTTTCTGACCACAGACCACTCTCAACATAACACTGACAAGCACACCACCACCACTGTACCCAATACACTTACCATATAATGAGGATTACCATGCCATACCATGACAACAGATGGGCTACAGTCTGTAACAGTACACCTATATAAGAAGGCAGGGGCTTATAATAAAATGATCAATGTGTAGAAGTACAAGGTGGGTGTTTCTAATAAAGTGGTCCATGGATAGAAGAACAAAGTAGATGTTTCTAATAAAGTGCCCAGAGAGTGGAAGTACAAGGCAGGGCTTTCCAATAAAGTGGCAAGTTGGCGGTAGTACAAAGTAAGTATTTCCAATAAAGTGGCCAGGGAGTGACAGTACAAGATAGGGGTTTCCAATAAAGTGGTCAGTGGGTATAAGTTCAAGATAGGGGTTTCCAATAAAGTGGTCAGTGGGTATAAGTTCAAGATTGGGGTTTCCAATAAAGTGTCCAGAGAGTAGAAGTACAAGGCAGGTGTTTATAATAAAGTGACCAGTGAGTAGAAATACAATGTAGATGTTTCTATTAAAATGGCCAGAAAGTGGAAGTACAAAGTAGGTGTTTCTAATAAAGTGGCCATTGGGTAGAAGTACAAGACAGGGGTTTCCGATAAAGTGGCCAGTAGGTAAATAAGTGTTTTTTGAATAAAATGGCCAGTGGGTAGTAGGTGTTTCTAACAAAGTGGCTAGTTGGGAGCAACACAAAGTCTTTATAATAAAATGGCAAGCTGGTAGTAGTACAAAGAAAGTATTTCTAATAAAGTGATCAGAGAGTACAAGTACAAAGCAGGTGTTTCTAATACAGTGGTCAGTGGCTTGAAGTACAATGTAGACGTTTTTATTAAAGTGGCCAGTAGGTAGAAGTACAAAGTAGGGGTTTCCAATCAAGTGGCCATGGAGTGACAGTACAAGGCAGGTGTTTGTAATGAAGTGACCAGTGAATGGAAGTTAAAACCCTTTGTGAATACCACACTTAATACAAGTGTTGGGAGGAAAAGCCAAAATTTTTAATACCACATGTATTTAAAGCCATCTGGCTTTCGGAGGAGATAAAAGCAGAAATGTCATCACTTCTCCCAGTTCCCCATAACTGTTCCATTTTTACTCTGTAGGTCAAAATCGGAAAGTAGTTAAACAGCAGGCAGATATATCACAGCAGGATGTTTTTAATCCCTACAGTCTGGCCTACAACCCCTTCTTGTTCATATCACTCGCTTTCTCTATGTACTTTACCAACGACTGCTTTCTCTCTCTCTCTCTCTCTCTCTCTCTCTCTCAGCAGAACAGTACTTCACTTTAAACTGGAGTTGAGCTCTGTGTAAGTGTGGGTTAGATGTGTAGATAGTGTGGGTTTGCTGTGAGCTTGGAATAGAACTTCATTGATGATGATGAAGATGATGATTTGTCAGTGAACACAGGATGCAGTGTGTGACCACTTAGTGTTCATAAGCTTTATACAACACTCTGCCTTTATTCAGCTTAGGCTGCTTTGTAAAACAGTGTAATACAATCATTGTGCAGTTTAGGCCTAATAAGCTTTGTGTGTGAAAATGAATTTAAAAAGGCAACAGCAAGCTGTTATATTCAAAGTACATATTTCAAAATGTAATAGGAATCTACAAGGAGTATTACATTTCTACCAAAAATACATGCTTATGGTTATAGCTAATAACAACACATTAGTAGTGTGTTTATTACTAAAGTATAAAAATAATGATATGTAACTACAGTCCACTGCAATATTTTACATACTAATTGCATGTTTTGTTGATTTTTTGTTGTTGATAGGTTAGCATTTGCTCTATAGGAAACAACTAACATGCCATTTTCCTTGAAAATAAAGTGCAGAGTTTCTAATTAATTGCTGAATTCTACATATTGGAAAAAACCCCCAAAGCATAACATGTTAAAAGCTTTGACACAGGCCTCACTACGTGTTCTATTTTATTTTCTAGATTGTAAAATTCAGCAAATGAACAGTAACTGTGTATATACAGTTTTGCACTCCACTGTTTCTAATTATTGGAAATTTCACTTGAATATCTAGAAAATGCTAAAATTATTGATACCTATCACAACAACAACAAAAAACAATGAACCCCCCCCCCCCAAAAAACCCAAAAACAAACAACCAAAAAAACCCAGCCTTGACCTGCACACTTATGCAATCAGATGCTGGTAAAAAGTCCACTGCGAAAAACAAAGTGATAAAAGCTCCACTGCAATTCAATAGCAAGCTTGATTCTTCATTCAGAAAGCACTCAATACCAGCTCTCTTTCTCTCACACACTCTCTCTCGCTCTCTGTCTCACCACACTGCACATGACAGACCTCAAACCAGACTCATCCACTGCTCTATTGGCTGCTAATTGTGTGAAACCTACCAACTAGTGAGGACACTTCTATTTATTGATAGCTGTGCTTGGCATTCCTTAAACCATTTCATGAAGAAAAAAACGGCCATTTATTTAGTAAATATGAAGGCATTCCTGTAAACAAGACAGAAATCTACTGTCGCTGTTAGAACACAATCTTGTATCTCCAAAATGGTAGCGTTATAGGAAAAACCATTAACTGTTTATTTATGTAAAAATAATTCAGATTCATTAATCTCTGTTGTTCCTGGTATGCAGTGGTTAGTACCTACCAAAAGTGGTCCAAGGAAGGACAATGGGTGAGTGTGAAGATCTCACAGAAGAGCTACTGTAACACAAATTGCTGAGATCTTAATGCTGCCTAGGATAAAAATAAAAAATGCTGCCTATCATCTTGTATTGTTCATTTATAGACTCTCTCTCTCTCTCTCTCTCTCTCTCTCTATATATATATATATATATATATATATACACACACACACACACACACACATATATATATATATATATATAGTATAAACATACTATATGTACAAATAATACTTATATACATATATTAACATTTATCTTTATATTTCTAAAAATATAAATCCATATTGCATATTCATACTGTAGACTGTATATTATTGTATACTATATTGTTCAGTATATTGTTCATTGTGTCTTTACATATTGTTGTTGTTTTATACTGTTGTGCTTGAGAGACACCATCGACTGGTGGTCGATACAATCAAATTCCTTGTATGCGCTCGCTCACATACTCGGCCAATAAACGCGATTCTGATTCTGATTCTGATTCCGATTCTGATTCTGAAAAGGTGTCAGATGACATTTTGCCTCAGGATTCATTGTATATGGGGCTGTGTAGCCCCAGATCAGTCAGACAGCCCATGCTGACCACTGTCCACTGCCAAAAGCGCCAACAATGGGCACACGAGCATCAGAAATGGACCATGGAGCAATGGAAGAAGGTGGCCTGGTCTGATAAATCATGTATTCATGTGAATGGCCAGGTGTGTGTGCATGCCTGTGTGGAGAAGAAATGGCACCAGAATGCATTGTGGGAAGAAGGCAAGCCGGTGTAGGCAGTGTGATGCTCTGGGCAATGATCTACTGGGAATCCTTGGGTCCTGAATTCATATGGATGTTACTTTGACATGGACCACCTACCTAAACATTATGGCAGACCACGAACACCTCTTTATGGCCACAGGTTTCAGCGGGATATTGCTCCCTGCCACACTTCAAACATTGCTCAGGAATGGTTTGAGGAACATGACAAAGAGTTCAAGGTGTTGACTTGGTCTCCAAATTCCCCAGATTTCAATTCAGTCGAGAATCTATGGGATGTGTTGGACAAACTGCTCCAAACCATGAAGGCCCAACCCCACAGCTTACAGGACTTAAAGGATCTGTTGCAAACGTCTTGATCCAGATACCACAGCACCTTCAGAGGTCTTGTGGAGTCCATGCCTCAACAGGTCAGAGGTGTTTTGGAGACACAAGGTGAACCTACACAATATTAGGCAGGTGGTTTTAATGTTAAGGCTGATCATGTACATGATGATATCACATACGATTTGAAACAGAGAATACATCATCAGTAATTTTACATTCTTTGTTAACACATGTTCGCTATTAGGTAGACTTAATATAAAATGAACTATTTTATTAATTTTTTTGCACCCATAAGATTCCCATCACATTAGTATGGTTCAATTTAATAATGGTCACGTTTAATAATCTTATCTTTTCCTTCAGTCCAGAAACCAAGTGACATACAGGAGCCATTCGTTCTCACCGTCAAAGTTAGCCTGCGGACACCACTGTGTGACATTAGACCTGTAAACCCACTGTGCTGGGGATTCCACTGACAGCAACAGATCCTCCACATCCCTGTCATTCAGTCTGGGCTATTCTGCCAGGTGAGAAATCACCTGTTCCAGAGAGCCTCTTCTGTTCGCAGCAAGATATCGGCTATTGAGATTGGAAATGTGTGTAAAAATGATGGCAAGGCTCATGAATCATTTTCTCTCTCACCCCCTTCTCTCTCTCTCTGCCTTTCTCTCTCTCTCTCTCTCTCTCTCTCACCTGGAGGCCACAGAAAACACACATTTTCCTCTCTGCAGCATAAATCTGTAGCCCAAATAGTTTGGGGGCTGATAATAATCAAAACTCCAAATGATCCACACACTCCATTATTCTCTGCAGCACATGTTGTGGCTTGCGCAGCAAAACTAGCAGCCTCAACTGCAGCAGAACTCCAGGCTTGGAGAAGCCATTCATTTAAAGCGAAGTAATGCATGAAAAAGTGATTGTTTGAGTTTCATTTGACAAACCAAGCTCTGTAAAAAGTTGGGCAGCACTTTACAACACCGTGTTTGGCTGAATTCACCCATTTCCTCATATCTACCCTTTTTGGTGTAACACCAGGTGTTACCAAAGATTGCATCAGAGCTGCCTTTTCCTACTGCTCATCAAAAACATAGACATGAGTTCGAACAGCAGAGGTCTCGTCTCGCCTGACACCCCTCGACTCCTTCCCTCAGCCCCGTACACTCTTGTACGCGACTCAATACCTAAAACATTAAAGAACTCCACACACCTAGTGCGATTTTTCCAGATGTTAATAAAGTCATTTTGATGTCAGGATAAAAAAAGGGGTGATAGGATTGCAAACATATTATTGGTTAATATTATTTTCCACATCCTTGTTGAAGATAACAGTGCATAGATGATCATATTCATAAGCTTGAGCACCCCTGGTCAATTTACAATGTCACACTCTGCTTGTTTTGCTTCCTCCTGCCTTTGATTTCCACTGTGCCATGCAGCCTTTTGTTTTGTTTTTTTAGCTCCACCTTAGTCCTGCCCCTTGATCAATGTATTCATCTGTGCCTCATCCATGGTGTTTTCTATTCTGACCCAGTATTTATGCCCCTGTCTGTGTGTGTGTTTTTTTTGTTTTGTTTGATGGCCCACTGTGACTCTGTCTTGTTTTCTGCCTGTGGTTTTCACCTTGTCTCATGTGACGGTTCCCTTTGTAAGATTCCTTGTCATGTTTCTAAGTTTGGTTGTGTATTTTTCCAGTTAAGCGTTTCCACATTTTGGATCTAGTCATTCTCCTTCATAACTTTGCTTTCTTTTGTAAATAAAATCACCTGCAAGTATGTCAGTTTCCAGTTCCCCTTACAGACTGTCACATACAGGTCTTGTTGATTTTACACATCCTGTGCAGAGAACACATTTTGTACATTTTAATGCAGTATTACAGTTTATTTTACCAAGTTTGACCGAAAAAAATACTAATAAACAAAAATTGAGCTTAAATGTTGCATTATAAGTAAAGTGGCCCCTTGTAGTTACACATGAACACACCACAGTACAGCACACAGTGTGAACAATGTAAAAATTCTTTCTCTGCATTTAACCCATTCACCAAGAAAAGCAGTGGGCAGTCACTAATGGGGGCTGTCCGGGGAGCAGTGTGTGGGGACGGTACCTTGCTCAAGGGTACCTCAGTGGTGCCACTAGCAGTCCTGGGACAATCTTCTGATCACGGGGGCAACTCTTTAACCACCAGGCCACCAGCTGCCCCATTATGATGCCACATTTACAGAGAATGTATTTTCATTTAGAAAACCATCAAAATGTATAATTTGACCAGGGACACTCAAGTTTTGGCATATGACCGAATATTGGCACAGTCTATATTGGAGCTTTTTAACGGTTCCTATAGTAAGCAATAGAAGCTGCATTTCTACATTTCAGTCTGCAGGATTAGGCAGTTTGAAAATGCAGATATACTACTACATAAATCTAATTGGTTACTGAACCGAAGCAATGACATTAATGAGGTGTCATTGCTGAAGAGCAAGATTTCATTGGTCCAAGAAAGTAAATGTCAAACAAAGTGAAAACCAATGGTGATTTGAGTGCTTTTAAGTCGCAAATGGACAAATATCAAAGTTTTTTAGCCACAGTTTGAAGAGAAACCATATAATAAAGCTATCGTTTGTAAAATATATTGTCTTAAATATATAGTCTTACCATGTACAATATCATACGCGGTATCTTATAATCGTGTTCAATAGTTTGACCATGTGAAATATCACTACTCATGTCAATATTACTGATCTGCTACTGATCTCTATTAGGTGAAATAACAGACTCAGTATAGAGAACAGCTCCAAACCACCATTTGTATTACTAGTAAATTACTTAACCGTAAGTTATTTATCTATAGTATTTAATACCCCAGCATTTGTGTATAGAGCACAGTGCATAGAATATTTTAGAGTGTTTTCTGCAGAGTTTTTATAGGATATATTTAGCCTTTATATTTTATATTGTTCTTGTCTTTGTGTCTCTGTGTGACTGTGCAGTCATAACAAAAGCAGTTACCGATGGGATCATTAAAGTTTACTTATTCTGATAAAAAAATAAATAATTAAAAGATAAAGGAACACAGGGCCAATCAGAAACATTTTATAAGTTGAATGCCCACTGACACACTGCAAAAACTGTTCAGGAAGGGTTTGAGAAGCATGATAAAGAGTTCAAGGTGTTGACTTGGCCTCCAAATTCCCCAGGTCTTAATCCGACTGAGCACCTGAGGGATGTGCTGCACAAATTAGTCTGATCCATGGAGGCCCCACCTTGCAGCTTATAGGACTTAAAAGATCTGCTACTAATGTGTTAGTGAAAGATACCACAGAGCACCTTTATACTATTATGTAATGAAGCTACTGTTTTTAAAAATGTATTATTTAAGAAGGTTCAGGGTTACTTTTTTGTCATCAGCGACTGCGAACACATACATAGTGTGATGAGATGTTTCTCCATGGGTCAAGGTGCAACATAGAGCCACATTCAACATTCAACAGAGTGCAAGTTACGACAGAAACAATACAGACAACAGAATAAATAGACACAACAGTGTAACAGTATTGTAAAGTAAGAGTATAGTGTGAATGGCATGTAAACCTTCCAGAGTGACTAGTATTGCACCATAACTATGACTAAGTTTGATTACTGCACCAGAGGTAGTTAGGTAGTTAAGTACAAGGAATGACAGAAACAATACAATAAATAGACAATATAGCAATGTAACAGTATAGTGTGAATGGGATGTAAACATATACATATATACACACACACACACTGATTTCAGTCTGATGGGATTGTGGAACAGTAATGAAACATACACATGGATAAAACTGCTTTATGCAGTTCTAGTGAGACACTACACATAATAAATCATGCATACCGAGACACAACGGTTTCATGCTCAAAGACATCCCCTGAGAGACAACATAATAACTTCTATAAATAAGCTTTTATTGCATTGCATCATAAATGCTACAAGATTAAAGCATCAAACATTTCTTTCAGCAAAGTCTTTTATTCCAAGCCCAATCGCGTGTCATTCATGAATTGAGTTAGCATTGTTTTGCTGACTCGTCAGTAACATTTGTATTTTAAACCTGCCGGGCATCTATATTTTATTTCCTTTAGGGGCAGTCAGAGAGTGTGCACTACAAATAACAGGATATCTTGAAAATTTTAATAATCCTCATAACCAGACTGTTGTAAGAAGAGTATAAGACTATTCAAGCAACCTCTACACATTTTTTTTAAAAAGGTGCTCATATCCCACATGTCGCAGACATTTTCTCTCTCTGAAGAAATTTGTGTGGAGGTATCTTCCAAAAAAGAGTCATGATTCAATTTCATTTCTGACCTTAATCCTTTGAACAGGCTGAATGAAACCCTTTGCAAGGAAGTTCTGGCTGCCTCCAATGGTCTACTCAGAATGGGTTCTTTTAACATTTCTAGAATGCGATTGTAATGCACCATAGGGTACATGTTACCCCGCAGAATGCTCTGGGGAATCAGTCGGGCTTCATGCAAACAATATCATATCATGTGGTACTAGATATTTTTTTGTATAATCTAATAGAGATAAAAAAGCAATGACACTTCAGTACATTCTATTATTTTATTCACGAAACATTCATATATACAAATATAAACACACATTATTAATTATATATTTGTATATATGAATCTTTAGTGAATAAAAGAATAGAAGGTACTGAAGTGTCATTGCTATATTAACTTTGTTTTAAACCAGAAGTCCTTTCATGGTTGACAAAGCAGAACGTTTCTAATTACTATTCAATTACTCATTAGCAACAATGTAATTGATTGCAATAGAGCAGCTTACGTAAATACACATTTGTTTCCTGATAGTAACAGTGGATTTTCTCTTATGCAATAACACACGTGTTACAGACCGAGAATATTTACATTTATACTAATAGCTATTTTTCCAGCAAGACTTTTCCGACTGTAACAGGTGGTGTATAATTACTGCGTATTGCAACTCTCACCATGTTTTGACTGTGTTTTGGAGACACGCTGCATGCTGGGGGAAGATAAATCAGCAGACAGATTTTGATGAACGGGTAGAATTAATGCTGATTGCTTCGTCAGCGTTTGGAGCTGAACATTAACGCTGTGTCTGAATCTCTCTGGTGGGGTGGTGCTCTCTCGGAACCGGCTGCAGCAAAGCTTAACACGGGGACTGTATTTGCAAAAGGACAAAACAGGCTTTTTGTTACTGTGCTTTAAAGACTGCGACATATAAATAATTTAAATGGTTCTGATTGGCTGGCCTGTGCTGTGTCTCACTCAAAAAAGTGGCCTTTGTAAATGTGGATCAGACTAAACACTCGTTATAACCTGAGTTTGGGATGAACGAGTACATATATATCCACCTATGTCCATTAAGCTGGTTTTCATGATATCAAAGAAACAATTAAAAATAAACAATTAAGCAATTATGGAAAACATATTTGCAGTTGCCATGCATGGACCCCATGGATTGAATGATATATAAACAATACATTTTGGAGAGAACAACATGTTTTGAAACCCTAACAATGGTTATTCACTATTTGATATGTGTATTCCTACCCCTACATCTAACCCTACCCCCACACCTAACTCCACCCCTACTCCTACTATACCCAACATCTAATCGGTATCCTTATTCCTATTCCTTCCACAACTCCTTCCTCTACCCCAACCTTAGCACTACACCTAGCCCTACTGTTAGCTCTAACCCTAACCTTACACGTAGTCCTTCCCCTACCCCTACTCCTAGCCTTAACTCTACTTCTACCCCAACCCTAACCTTAACCATCGAAGAAATCGAATAAAAACTTGGAGGTGTGGGTAGAAATGCATAACCCTTAGCATAACAGAATTCTCACATGGCACCTCTAGAGGACAAAAACATGGCCCAGTAGTCCACAGGACACATATGTGCACATCACTGCCTCACTTTTAGAATCGTGCACATGCACATGTCTGAAATAGGAGGTTGTGTTGATTAATCATGTCCTTTAAGTACAAACTGATCTTGCTGCACCAGTAGACAGTGTAATAATCTGCCAGTGCAGTGAGGACCGCCAGATATTGGTAAGATAATATTAGCTATATATGAGATATATTGCGTATAAAGATTATGTTTAAGATGCTTTTACTCTCAAAGATATTATTTATTTTTTTTCCAGTGCAGCGGTCAGACGATGTGGCAGCTTGATGACAAACGGTTCAAAATGCTGTGAAATGCTCAGACAATGCAGCGTGCCATCCATGAAACAAGTTCATAATTACACTCATGGAGTGGAGGACATGGTGACATTGTCTAAGACAAAGCAGCAATCAGCGCTCACAGCAGATGGCGATAAAAAACAGAAATCGCTGCAGAACCATTCCTCAAGTTCATCTGATTTAAATGTAGATAACAGATGTGGCGGAGATGCCAAGGTTAGATTAATATTTGATGAAGCATTGAGCAGTGATTCTCTCTCTATCTGTCTTTCTCTCTCTCTCTCCCTCTCCCTCTCTCTCTCCCTCTCTCTTTCTTATTATTCTCTGTCTGTCTCTCTCTCTCTCTCTCTCTCTCTCTCTCTCTCCCTCTCTCCACCCCCCACCCCTCAGTCTTTCTTATTATTCTCCCCTTTGCATTTGCCAAGGGAAAAGTTTATCAAGTCATGCAGGTTGTTGTTGTGTGTGCTAGTGTGTGTGTGTGTGTGTGTGTGTGTGTGTGTGTGAGAGAGAGAGAGAGAGAGAGAGAGAGAGAGAGAGAGAGAGA
>JBBPCZ010000042.1:4288551-4318051 GCA_037974445.1 Brycinus macrolepidotus | reverse complement strand
CAAAATCTTGTGGAAAGCCTTCCAAGAAGAGTGGAAGCTGTTATAGCTGCAAAGGGGGGATCAACTCCATATTAAAGTCTAAGTATTTGAATGAAATGTCATTAAAGTCCCTGTTGGTGTAACAATCAGGCGTTTCAATGCTTTTGTCCATGTAGTGTATATGTCTGATACAATTTGACTTCATAGTGCTGCCTAATGAGGAAAAACGTTGTACACCGTCCAGTGATTTTCAAAACCTTTATTGTGAAGTTTATTGTGTGCTGAGAGACTGTCTGCACACAGTCGTTTCTGTCTCGGCCCAGAGCCGGACCTGGTTTAAAAGTCTTGAGGTCCTGGGCGTCATTATTTCGCTGAGTGCAGTTACAGCACGTGGCCAGCAGGAGTCACAGTTCATCCCGTGGCGCTTTCAGAGGGAAGCTCTGAAATTCTTCAGGGACTTCCTCACCTTTCTGCGACCTCTTATAGAAGCCCAGAGAGTCCAGAAGATTACTGATCTCATCCGCCTTCATCTTCTTCACGGGAACTGTCTGAGGACAGAAAAAAGCCTTTCTTCTCAAAGAACTGTTCAGATGAGCGTGTGATGTGGTTTCCCTTAGCTGACTGTAGCACACAGCAGTGATGCTGAGTAGACATTATTAAAGTTCACTGTAACGCCCTTCATAATGTCTCTCTCTCTTTTTCCCCCCATCATTTATGATGTTTAGATGTGAACAAATCAGCTAGGCAGTGTTGGCCTCCATTCAAACAAAGTTGCCTGACTGTTACAGAAGTGGACCATGCTGAGTTATGGTAAGTCCCTCTTTTGAAGGACATTTGGCAGTAATAAGTTGCATTATAAGAAATGGTTGAAGAGCTCCTTACCTTCACAATCTCGTCCTTGTCATTGTAGAAGATAAGGCGAGGGTTTTCGCTTTCGCTTGAATCGTACTCCAGATTATGACTTTTACAAACAGGTTAAAGCAAACACTCAGTCACACAAAGAACAAGAGTTTAACAGTTATCATGAGTTATGATGCACTGTTGTAAGAAATATATATATATATATATATATATGCAGAACAATAACAAAAACAACAACAGCAAGAACAACAACAGCAATAATAATAATAATAATAAACAAATATCCCAAACAATTTAATTAGTAACAGTAGGCTGCGACTGCCTAGCAACATAACTATCAAGGGAGCTTAAACAGTTCAATGGTTTTAACAAACTAGTGCCTAAATATTAAGTCAATGTGTGTTTGATATTAATGCTTTTCAGCATGGAAACACTAAGCTAGAAGCAAATAATAAAAAAAAAAACCCTCAAGAAAAAAGCAAATTTCTCTGCCTCCAAACCATTCCTGAACTCCTCAGTAACTGAGGGCTATACATAATAAAGACAGGCCTCTTCATGCTAATCCACGCTAATATGAGGATACTAAAGGGCCCAGCGCTCCATCAGGAAGTTGTAGAGCTCGGGCATCTTCTTTATGGATCATCCCACCACACTGGGGGCCTTCAAGGAGGAAATAATGCAATGAAAGATAGAGCAGTTACCAAGGGTAAGTGCTTTTTACAGCACAAAGTACCTGAACCTGTTGCACCAGAAAACTTGGCCTGTGCTTTTTCCACCAGACGTTGGTCCATTAATTTAGGGTCCAGTTTTATGGTTTCAGTACCTGCTCAAGATTGGAAAGCTACTATTAGGTCCTTATGGTACTTCTATGGGTGGTCTTCTCAGTCTTGTAGCTGTTAATACTTACAACCGAAGATTACAGCAATTTAGTGTCTTTACTATTCCAGGTTAGGATAAAGTTTCCAAGCTCTATTACATCAGCAATAAATGCATCACAATATAAAGTATAAAAGTGTGTTGCTGTGTCAATTGCTAGTTTCAGAAACTTTGCTTTGTAATGATTGACACTTGAGACCCCCCCATAGCAAAATTAAGGGGGGGTCTTTGGAAAAATCTTTGAGAATGTGATTGGTACAAACTGATTGAAATGAGTGTTTGCATATGTTGAAAGAGGTTCAGCTTGTTAGTTCACTTTCATCCTGTTCCCCGCCACCACCACCCCTTTAACAAAGATTGTTTTTGTTTGGTCTATCCCCTATTATCCCCCCTCACTTTCAACAACAATTTTGATTTTGTATTGCTCTCCACTATTTCATACAGGTTAAGCTAACTATCAAACAAAGTAGCTAATTACCCAAATTGCATGCTTTAGATGGGCATAAAATGACCAAGACATCAAATAGTTCATTCTTAAGTCAAAAACAGAGTTAAGCCCATCTAAAATGAGTGTTGTAAAATTTAACTACAAACAAATAATATGAATGCATTGACACTAACTGAAATTAAGACAATGGTTTCTAAATGGAGATGGCGGCACATATCTTGAGTAGTATCAGTATACATAATACATTTAGTTCTGAGGCGACC
The DNA here is from genome assembly GCA_037974445.1 of Brycinus macrolepidotus. Classification (NCBI taxonomy): domain Eukaryota; kingdom Metazoa; phylum Chordata; class Actinopteri; order Characiformes; family Alestidae; genus Brycinus; species Brycinus macrolepidotus. The sequence goes on along the minus strand of JBBPCZ010000042.1, from coordinate 4,315,624 downwards.
GAAGCTCTAACTCTGTGCTACAGTTGCCTACAGCTCTAATTCCTCTCAGAATACAAGGATGGCTGAGATGTGGAGGTTTTTCTCCTGGCATCAGCTGTCAAGGTGACAACAAATCCTCTATCAAACACTCACCAGCAGTTTACCTCTGGCTATAATGAGTTTTTCCTGCCCAGCTGGAGTCTCAGACGTGTTCTCGGCAGCCTTGCCCACGGCACAGAGGGTCAGCAGGGCCAGCAGTGAGAGCCACATGCTGTGATCCTGCAGTAATGGAGCTGTGTGAGGGGCTTTGCACAAAATACAGGTGCACTGATAAACCACTATGGGCGGGCATGTGGCGAAAACTGATTGGTCCGCCTCTCAGATCCCCCGCATGGGAGATTTTCAGTAAAAGCAACAAAGAGAATTTGAGGAATTCTGAATGAATAATTCAGCAAAAACTATTTACACAATTTACCCCTTGCCCGAAATCCATTGTCCAAGATGTGTTAAGTGGCTGAAGTTTCCCGTTTTTCTATAGCTACAAAGCTAATGTATCTAATAACCAGTGGAACCTTAAAAAAACTTTTGAAGCAGTCAACAGAAAATTGTTCTAGGCACATATAGCCAAAGAAGCTGTCCCATTGGTTAGGCCTTGAAGAGCTGGACTAAGGGCTTTACATGTAAGATTAACAACCAACATAATTAGGAAGTGACCCAGGAATCAATCACACTCTGATTTACAATGGGTGGGACCAATATTAAAGAAAAAAACGTAACTCTTGGCCCTTTAGATACATCACTGACTGAATACAAACTGTAATCTAACCAGGTTTCAGTCAGCTGTCAGGACTGCAAAACAGTGGCAGATTTATTGAACAGATCAAATGTCTTTTATAACCTTTAGATGTCCATATCAGTATAACCGTGTCAGCAATCACACTACTGTTCTTCTTAAGTATTTAAGTATTTTTATTTATTTATTTTTTTTATAGATGGTATTTGGTGCCTGTTCTCCTCGTACATTTTTATTACAAATAATCGGCCCATGAATGCAGCTACATGTTCGGCTGTCCTTACCCATAAATGGCTTGATAAGAGACAGTAAGTTCATGCCTCCTCAGTGGTTCAGCCGGTTCGAATAAATGGTACTAGTAGTTTTTTTTTTGCCTATAAAAATGTTTCTCAAACCACTGGTTTTATAGCAACCACATCACACTTGCATTTTCTTGCGTGTAGATCAGTGTGTAGATTAGCACTGCCACTTTATAAAAATGTTTTTTTGTCTGTGTGGCTGCTAGCTGTGCCACCAGGAGCACTTCTAGACCTCAGCAATCTAAGTGAGGTTGCCTAGGTTGGCTTTACACAATGTGATGAGCTAGACCTGCAGCTTTTATCAGAAGCAAACAGACAGCTGGCTTGCCGGCTACATTTGTGAGTAAAAGGAAAAGATGTAAATTTGTTTATTTACGTTTATATACATTCATTTTCTGCATCAGGAGGTGAGAGTCAGTAAATCCTCTGCAGGTGCAAAGCCAAATAGAGTGCACACCTGTGTGTTTATCAGTGTTTCCCACAGCGCAGCTCAGTAGAGTTAATGTGTAAAAAGAAGTGTACGGCTGAACTAGCCACTGCTCTCTGAAAACTTGCTGTAACCTCAGCAGTGCTGATGTTTATGAAAGAGCGTATGGAAGCTGTAGGATAGAGAAAAAACACAGGACTGTGTGCAGAGTCTACGGCTTGTATATGGACGTCCATTATTTGAGCTGAAATGTTTTTCTTCAGGAGAAATAAAGCAGGTCTCAATACTGTACTGATGAAGAGTCGCAGGTTTCTCCCTTTGAAACTTTTCTCAGAGGAAAAGATTAAACTAGAAATGCATTTCCGGAAGAAAATGTGGTGTGATTGCACTGTTGCTATGGTAACTGTGGTGTTCCAGGTGCCTGCTGGGGCATTGCTAGATGGTTACTATGCTTTGTCAGTTGATTGCTAAGGTGTTGCTGGCTGTTTGCTAAAGCATCTCTGGTGACTACTAGGGTGTTGCTAAGTGTTTGCTTGGGTGTATTCTTTACCTGTTTTTTTTTTTCAGGTATTTGCTTGGGTGCTGCTAGGTGTTGTTAAGGTGTTGCTAGCCATTTGCTCTGATATCTCTGGTGGTTGCTTGGTGGTTGCCAAGGTATTCCAGGAACTTGCTTGGGTGTAGCTAGGTGGTTAGTATATTACAGGTGGTTGCTAAGGAGTTGCTAGCCAGTTGCTATGATATCTCTGGTGATTGCTAAGGTGTTGCTTGGTGGGTGCCATGGTGTTTCAGATGGTTGCTAGAGTGTTTCTAGGGTGCAGTCACTGCACAAACCCTTCACACACCACCATTCACAAAAACCTTGGGAAAAGAAAATGTTAAATGATGCATTTCATTGTAAAATGTTCTGGAGACAGATGAGAAAAGCAGGCCTCCCCCTTGACTGATAGACTCCTCACATAGTTCAGAAACGCTGTAAAGTAAATGGTGAAGATCTTATGCTTTTCCTATGTAAATATTATTCTGCTCAGACCAGGGGGAGATGAGTCAGACCCAAAACAATTAAGTCATTTGCGAGGGAATGTTCTGATCAAAGTGAGGAAATCCAAAAGTTATTTCTCAGTAGGAGAATTTCAGAAATAGGAGAAGATTGCGTTTCCACACTGATTTCAAGTAGGACTCAACCATGTCTGGAAGAAGAAGAATAAGCAAAGGTCTATTCATAATTTTTAGTTTCTTTTAGGAGGCTTGTGCAAAACCATAAAACATGATATAAACAAAAACAGTCCATGACTGAACACACTGGCTGAATTCAGTCACTGCATCATTAAAACCTCTGTTCTTTGTGGAACTATCTTTTAAGGAACTACATTGCTTGGCAAAAGTGTTTATTACACACATTACAAATAATATATTGAACAGTTTATCAAACATTGATGTTTATTATCTTATTTTTTGCCTCTAAAGCCACTCGTGTTGTGACTGTAACACATGGTTTCTAGCTTTATTTTATCATAGAACTTGGTTTGTTGATAGAGGAGTGTGGGGGGCATGAGTGTCTCAGGGTGCTCTCATGTCTACCTTACCTGTCGGCTCTGCCCTCTAGCTAGGCTCCTATAGCAAGGTATACCAGAGTCTCAACTTGGACTCTTCAGCAGAACAAACTCTGTTTTCTGTTTTATCCGAGGGGAACCATTGCACATCTGTCTAGCCCGACTGATCACCACCTCATTCCGGGTCTGCAGTTGCTGGGGTCCCTTGTCCGAGTGTCCTTGACTGGTTCGGCAGCTTTTGACTCCCCGCATGCTCCTCCCCCAGCCAAGGGCAACTGCTGTTTAAAGCTCCGGCAGAGATTGTTATTCCTGTTGCTGTGGACTAGAGATTCTCAAACTACCCTTCACACACACCCCAGCAAAGACTACCTCTGCTGACTCCAACTGTACCTACTCTGTTAGCCATAGATGGCCAATCTGTTCCACAGTGATCGAGTTCGTTCATGAAGGCCTTCTATTGTGATTTATTTCTATAGAGACTCTCTTTCTCTCTGGGTTGACCAGAGGAGGATGGGTTCCTCTTTTGAGTCTTGGTTCCTCCCGAGATTTCTTCCTCCAGCTTTAGGGAGTTGGCTTGCTCACTCGGGGCTCAGACCTGGATTCTGTAAAGATGCTTTGTGACAACATTTGTTGTACAAAGTGCTCTATAAATAAGGTTGAATTGGATTGAACTTAATTTATTCATTTCTGAACAGATTGTCCTCATGAGGGTTTTGGGGGTCCCAGCACTCATAGGGCGAAAGGTGGAGAAACCACCTGTCCATCACAGGGAACAAACACAGACAAACACATTCACACACCAGGGGCAATTTAGCATCACCTAACATACAAAAGAAAACTGGACCTCCTGGTGGAAACCCATGCAGATAGAAGCAGAACTCCACTTAGAAGGCATGCTAGCAACCCAGCCAGGAATCAAACCCAGATCCTACCCACTGTACCACCCTTCATGTTAGAATTTACATAATCTAATGTGACAGCAAACACCACAAAGATAGGGCTGTGCTTTTACACCAGGTCACCAACAGAGGGCGCAGATGTTCCAGTGTGTATTTTCTGGTCAAGCAAAACAGTTGTGGCAGATGGACTTCCAAATTTTTGCCACAGACAATTTTCTTTCCAATGAAAATAAACCACTCGCCATAGGAATGCAAAGCCAGCACACTATATCATCATCATCAACCTCTCTCCCTCTCCCCCCCCCCCCTTTCTCCCATTCTCATTCACTCTCTCTTCTCTTCCTCTCACACACTCCCTCCGTCATTCTCTCTCTATTTACTGTTTCTGTTTCTCCATCCCCATCTGTGTTTCTCTCTCTCTCTCTCTCTCTCTCTCTCTCTTTCTCTCTCTGTCTCTCTCTTTCAGCTCTCTCTCTTTTCTTTCTCTTCCCCCCTCTCTCACCCTCCAGAGTTTTTCTATATAGTGTGTTTCTGTATGTGTGTATTTTATGTATAGCAGACATTTGGCAAAAATAAGAGAGAGAGAGAGAGAGAGAGAGGGAGAGAGAGAGAGAGAGAGAGAAAGGGCTGAAAGAGAGAGAGAGAGACAGAGAGAGAGAGATGGTCCTGTGGCGGAGTACAGGAACATCTTCAGTGCTTTGAGTTTTTCTCCAGCCGTTGTTATGCAACTGTTTCTGTGTTTAATCCACATCTGTGAAAGGTATCCACTCTGTTCAGGGCAGAACAGACACCGCGCTTTACAGGCTCCCTCACAGCTGCTCATAGGCCTGAATGCATAATCAGCGCTGACGTCACTATGGGGGGGTAAAATGTATAAGCTTTGGCTTTACGCCACTAATATTCAATATGTGATATTGTTTCTAATATATACATCTAATAGAGTATCAAGGATACTCTAAACAACCTGGCTTAGTCTGGTTTAAGATCAAACAGGACCCAAATTAGGCTCATCCGGTCTCTCAGTCTGCAGTGTTCCATCCAGACAAACACACAAACACACACACACACACACACACACACACGCATACACCCCTGTCATAATCTGTTCTCCTACATACGTAACAAGTGGAAGCCATTTCCTCCAGACTCTTGTCCTCTCTCTCCCTCTCTCTCTCTCTCTCTCCCTCTTTCTTTCTCTCTCTTTCTCTCTCTCTTTCTCTCTCTCTTCTTTCTTTTTTCTTGTCCTCCTGTTTTCTCCACACTCAGCATTTGGGTAATGCTCCACACTTCCTCCTGTTTTCAACAAAAGCTGCCTGTTTGATCTTGGATGTCTAGAAGCTCGGGGCAAAACACACACATACACACACACACACACACACACACACACACACACATCTTCTCATTATGCCGCCTGTTTATCACTAAAGTACATTCAGAGATGGAGAACGGTTTGTTGTTCTGGTGCTCAGTATTAGAAGTTTTAGATAAGAGGGCCAGAGGTAATGTCCCTTTGGCCTTATATTATCTTCAAACAAGCACTTTTAGCCTGTATTATATTCCTGCCCAGATTTCCTCCCCGCCGCTCCCTGAGATCCAGAGAGAGAGAGAGAGAGAGAAAGGGCAGACAGAGCTGTGTTTATATATTTAGAGCCGAGGGCACACAAGGTGCGGTGATGATATCACCACACCGGATATAAGTTGGTTAAGGTCCCACCACACGCACGCACACACACACACACACACACACACACACACACACACACACACAAAAATGTTTATACCTAGTCAGGGAATAAGCTCATATCCCATAATATCCATTATGTACTGTAATGTGTTAAAGTTGTGGGCATCAGAGGAAATTACATTCAAAAAGCTATTTATTTGCTCAGAAAAAAAAAAAAACCCTCAAAAACAACCAGTAGTGACTTTATGTGTATGACTGTGTGGACCTTTGCCAAGCCTCTCTTTGAAGAAGTTCCGTGTCTAATCAGCACCTCATTAAGTTAAATAAATAAGTGCTGTTGATTCATTTAACAAATCCATCTGATAGCTTTGGGGGTAGAGTAGGAGACCCAAACCAGACCTTGGACCAGCTCACAAGATATTTTGTAAAAAGAAGAAATTCTGCTCTTTGTACTGTTGTTATGTTTGTTTACATTTGTTCTACTTTTACATAGCAAAAGCTAATTGCTACTGAGATAAGTGGTGAAAAGGTGCCTATACAGCATGTGAGTGTGTGTGTGTGTGTCTGTGTATGTATATGTGTTATATATATATATATATGTTGTTATTTGTTGTATATGTATATATTTATAAATATGTTTTTCATTCATTCATTCATTCATTCATTTTCTGTAACCACTCAATCCTTGCTAGGGTCACGGGTACCCAGAGCCAGTCCCGGGGTCTACGGGACTCATATATATGTTTTTATTTGTGATATATGTTTTATGAGTAATAGGCTAAATGCATTCACAACATATCAGTACTATATTGATATTAATACGACCCTTAGTAGATACAACACATGTTTTTCATTAAACGTCTATTGTTATTTTAGGATTCTAGGACATTTCAGTTCTGAAAATGTACAAAAACAAACACACACACACACACACACACACACACACACACACACACACACACACACTGGCCATCCAGAGCTGACCACAGCAGAGGTGATTTGCTAAGAGAAGAGTGGACTACTGCTACAACTCTAATCTAACACTGATAATGAAAAACACATGCTCGCTCGCTCACTCACTCACTGCACCAACTGGGGCTCAGAGAGGGGGGTGGGGGAGGGGGGGTTGAGTAAGTGAAGGCATGAGAAGTCGGTTTTGTAAGGCTGAGACAAACACAGTCTCATGTCGGTGACCGTTCTGTAAGTCTGCAGAATGAAAACAGAGCATCTCTTTAAATCACCGTCGTGTGTTTCCCTTCGGTTCAGCAGACGGGACGTCCCGGCAGCAGAGGAGTACTGTCCTGTGCTGGTTGACCTCACTGGTGGTTGGTTGGCGTTATGAAAAGGGAAATGACTCTCCATTTTTCTCCATTTTTGGACGCAACATTTGCTCTCGTTGTCGAGGAGACACGCTTACAGGAGCAGCCCTCACTCTCTCTCTCTCTCTCTGTTTGTCTCTCTCTCTCTCTCTCTCTCAGACCTAGTTTTTTTTTTAAAGCCTGTCCTCTCTCTGAGTATTCGAAACTTGAAACCTGGATCAGCCACATGACTTCCTCTTTAGAGAGAAAGAGAGAGGGGGGAGAAAGAGAGGGATAGAGAAAGAGGGGGAAAAGAGAGAGAAAGAGAGGACGAGAGGGAGAGATGGGGGTAGGGAAGAAAGAGAGAGAGAGGAAAGAAAGAGAGAGAGGGGAGAGAGAGAGAGAAAGAGAGAGAGAGAGGAAAGAAAGAGAGGGCCGAAGAGAGAGAGAGGGGCTAGAGAAAGAAAGGGGAAGAGAGAGAGAGAGAGAGAGAGAGAGACGGAAGAGAGAGAGAGAGAGTGTGTGATAGAGAAAGAAAGGGGAAGAGAGAAAGAGGAAGAGAGGGACAGAGAGAGAGAGAAAAGAGAGAGAGGGGGGACGAGAGAGAGACAGAGAGAGAGAGAGGGAAGAGAGAGTGAGGGAAGAAGGGAGGGATACGGGGGAAAAGTCTGTTTTCCGTTAGAGCCAGATCTCTCTTTAATAAACTCGGCACAAAATTATGCTGACAAAAGGGGAAAAAAAAAAGAAAGAAAACGAAGAGCAATCAGGAGGTGCAGACGACTGTTTGCGAAGAGTGTTTATCCTTCTGACTTAAAGGGAAAAATCTAGTTCAGCATTAAAAAATACATTTGCACAGTTTACCATTACCCCAGAAGTAGTGAGGCATATTTGCAGAACACAGCAAAAGAGTGCCGTACATCTCAAAAAGGTGCCACAGACGGTTCTCCCAAAGCTCTCAAAGTTCTCCAAGTCTTCTGAGCTGAGATATTTTCCAGCGTAAAACGGGCTCAATAGACCCCCGCATGCCAAATCTTCGAACACCGCACACATTAGGCAAATATGTAGCGGTTTAGCTAACAGCCTGTGGCGGTCAGGGTCTGGTTAGAAGAAGCAGATGATTTTACGTTACGTTAGGGGTGGGCAACATGATTGGGATCAGCTTTGTCACAATGTGCTTTTATGCTTTTCTGAGCGTATTGTGAATATCGTCAATAAAGAAGACTGACCAACTCCAAGTTTCACCGTAAACAGAACACAGTTCATCCTGTTTAATTGGATGTACAGTAGAATGGTGAAGGCTGAAACTGTAAAAGTGATTTAATCATATTAAAATCAAATCATAATAAGACTCTTTCAAAAACAAACATGACACTGTTGGTTCTTTTTGTCTGTATCAACTCAACAAACCCCAGAAAAACACAATGTGATGCACTCTGAGCCTTTATTGGGCAATTTCCTTATTGGATCATCATTATGTGTATCACTATGTGCATTATTATCCTACTATTATGTGCAATAGTTTACCATATCTTGTGCAATGTTTATATCGGATGCTAAATCATTATCATTATGTGCAATATCTTATTATATGCAATAGTCTTACCTTGTGCAATAACGTAAAGTTTTCTTATTGGGCACTAAATCATCTCATTATGTGCAATATCCTATTATTATTATGTGCAGTGACCATGTGAAATATCACTTCTTATGATCTACTACTGATCTCTATTGCGTGCAATAACAGAGTCCTAACCACTATTTGTGTTATTAGTAATTCACTTAACTGCAAGTTACTTATCTATAGTATTTATACCCAGCATTTGAGTCTATAGTATAATGTATTTCATACTGAGTATTTTTGGTAGTTTTTATTGGATTTATTTAGACTTTATATTGCATAGTGTTATTGTCTCTGTGTCTCTGTGTGTCTGTAACAAAAGCAGTTTCCTTTGGGATCAATAAAGTTTTCTGATTCTGATTCTTATTCTGATGTACTGATAGTCTTGTGGTGGGGTATTGTTGCCTAATCCATCCATCCATCCATCCATTACCAGGGACATTTAGCCCAACCAGGGTTGGTGGGGAGTGGGGGGAGCCTATTTCAACTCTCATAGGGCAAAAACACCCTGGACACACACACAAACACACACACATACACACACACACACACACACACACACGCGCACCATATCCCATTCTCCCATATCCCCCACCTCTACTGCAACTGTTGAGCACAAATTGTGTAGAACATTGACTCATGTCTAAGGACTGTTGACTCAGGCTGTTGACTTTTGTTTTGGAAGTCCCCACTCGTGATAACAATAGTAACAAATAAAACCAGGGACGCCCGGCGAGACATCACAGAACCTGGGGGTTCTCAAACCCCACTTTGAGAACCATGTCCTTAAACAATTATGCTGAGGTTCTTTACTTTGAAGAAATGTTTCAAGTGTTCTTACACTTTCTGAAAAATGGTCCTTTTATCCATTGAACCAACAACATCCTACCAAAAAAAAAACTTCACTTTTAAACTTCTGTTTTTTTTTTTTAATAATATTATTTCATCTAATGACAGAAGCCACATGAGCTAGTGGATACTGGTCACCGTTTTTTAGGTGAGTGTGTGATGATTAAGGGATGGATAATTGGTGACTCTTGCTACGTTCATGACTGGGAAATTTTCCCACTTCCTACTTTTCACCTCACACTGTCTGAGATCAGAAAAAAATGGATGCTTAGAGAAATCTAGCTGCTGTATGTGCATAAAAGCTCCTCAAAAGCTTTCACACCACAGTTATTTGGTAAGTGCTCCGTTTGTTTTAAAAGCCGTTCGTTTTGAAAGGCTAGGATAATTCACCATTAACACAGAACTGAAAATGACTTGAAAGCCCACAGCTTTATTCAAAATCTTGCACAAATTGTGTTCTACTTTTGATTTTACATGCGATTTGTCGTTCTGTTGGAGGCTGAAATTCCAACATGTGAACACTGTGTTAGATCAACTGTGTAAACCACTTTACCATACATTTTAATCCCCAGAACTAAGTGTACCAATACTAAGTGTATTAGTAAAGTCAGATTTTAGTAAATATAAACGGTGTGAAACAGTCTAAAACCGGTGTTTGCTCTCCTACACACTCGCCATTTGCTTTTCTTTCGCTCAGCGCCAGTTAATTAAAATGTGCCAGTATTTGGTAGAACGACACCAGATAGCACCAAGCTCAGTTATCCATACCGGGCCAGTATCTCCAGAAATTGCTGGCCCGAAGGGAACAAATAATAAATATATGTTAACACGGTGTGATGTGTTGTTAGCTGTGTATATCCTCCTGGGTTGGTAAAGTATGTGTAGTTTGAATGTAGTTTAACCCACTTTAAGATGCTCATCTTAAGAGAAGTGCTTAAATTAAAAATAGCAAAAAAAAAAAAAAGTGGTTTTGTGCCATCTTTGCTTTTAACACAGCTTGAGAATCCACATTATTCAACCCCACTTTTAGTGTTCAGAGGAAGTGTTCAGAAGGCACAGCACGTTCCGAGCCATGTTTCCTCAAGTGAATTCTCAAACGATTTTAAAATGGATTCGTCACCCTTTTAAAGTATGTGTTAGTTATGCAAAACATCTACTGAGTCAGATTTTCCCATTCATTTCTGATAAATGATGAAATAAAAAGAAAAACACTTCTTGGTAGCATGCTTGCACTTTTGGACCTTGACGTTTATCTGTGATTTTCTTTAGAAAAAGTTTGGCATTTCATTGAAAAAACCATTTGATGACTCATCGTCTAAATATTGCATCTTGGTCGCTGCTGAAAATTAAAGCTTTTATTTGCTGAAATACTTTCTGCTTTTAATTAGGGCACATTTAAGGCTAAATCGGTACATTTAAATCATAGCGTGAGTTCAGTAGTTTTGGCTTATAATGATATATTATGTGCACGCACACACACACACACACACACACACACTCACTGCTGTTACTCTCTGTGCTAAAGTGCTGATCTCAGCATTTCGTGGTGAGAGGCCCACGCGAGGGCCAAACGCTTTCCAGTAAAAAACCTCTCATGGTGAGGGCATGGACACGTAGGCTGTTCTACACACACACTGGACAAACCGTGACTGACATGGCACAGTTTTCAGAGCTTAATGTAGAGGAAACCAATGTGAAAAAAAAAGATTAAATAAAAATACAATGCTGGCTGTTTTTAACCTATAACTCTCTATAGCTAAATCATACTTTCTACAAACAGTGGGAATCACTAGAACTTCACTAGAACTAATTTTAAATCAGTGAAAAAGCTCTGATCATTTAGCCAGCAGTGTTGATCCTATATAACCTGTGGTTTAGCCTATACCAATGATCCTATTGCCATAACATTAAAACCAGCCTAATATTATGAACGTCCTAGTGATTTCCACTGTTTGCAGAAAGTATGTATTCAGCTGTGGAGAGCATTATAGGGAAGAAACAGCCAGCACTGTATTTTTATTTAGGGATTTTTTCTCATTGGTTTCTTCTACATTAACCTCTGAAAACTGTGCCATGTCACTCACAGTTTCTCTAGAGTGCGTGTAGAACAGTGGGAATCACTAGGACTTCACGAGAACTCGATTTTAATTTTATATCAGTCAAGAAGCACCAATCATTTAGCCTGCAGTGTTGATCCTATATAGCCCGTGGATTAGCCTATACCACTTAGCCATAACATTAAAACCAGCCTAAAACTGTGTATGGCCCCCTCATGCCACCAAAACAGTTCTGACCCATCAAGGCATGGATTCCACAAGACCGCTGAAGGTGTATAAGGTGTAGCATCTGCACCAAGACATTAGCAGCAGATGTTCTTGGCCTGCAACAATGTTTATGAAGGTGGTACAGGTTAAAGCAACATCCACATGAGTGCAGGACACAAGGTTTCCCAGCAGATCATTCTCCTGAGCATTACACTGCCTCCACCAGCTTGCCTTCTTCCAGTCATGGTGCAGGTTCATGGTCTGAGAGCCGGGAATTCTCTCACCCTGTCGTCTGGCCATCACAGTTTGGTCCTTGTCAAAATGGTTCAGATCCTTCTGTTCGAGATAATTAAACATATGGTAAAAGGCATACAAGATAATCAATGTAATTCATATCAATGTTAGTCACTGGTTTAGTGTTTTGGTTGATTGGTGTAAGATCCCATATGGCTTAGTCTCTGATTTGGTCTTTGGTTTAACCAGTATGGTTTACTGCATACATGTTCTATGAGCCCATATGGTTTAGCTTCTGATTTAATCCCTGGCCTACAAAATCCACATTAAACACTGGTTTGAAGCAAATAGTCTTTATGGTTTAGTTTCTGGATTAGCATATACAGTTTTAGTCTATACAGCCAGTATGGTTTATTCTAGTTTAGATGCATGGTTTAGCCATTATAGTCTGTTTGATTTAGTCTTTGGTTTATCCTGCTTGGTCCATGTGGTTTAGTCTTTGGTTAGAAAGTATAGTTTAGTGCATAAAGCTCACCTGGTTTAATCTCTGGATTTGTGCAAGAAGTTTAGCTTATATAGCCTGTACGGTTCAGTCCGTATGCTTCATAGTTTCTGCAGAAATGTTGCGCAGACAGAACAGTGGTCTGTGCAAGCCTAGTAAGGTCTACGTAACACATACATTCACACACACCCACACACCCACACCCACACACACAACTCCATCTCATGCTTATAACTTGGAGAAACATGAAACCTTAAAGAAAAAGAGGGGGGTCTGCCCTCTTTTCAGGCGTAACTCTACCCCGGCCTTCTTTCTGCTTTGCATTGCAGAAAATATTTGTCTTTTTCCCCTTCACTCATAAATTTCTCTCTTTTTTTTTCTTCTACAGGGGCTGAAATAGCTACCAGATGTGGAAGCAATCTGTTCCTGTTGCCATGGCAACTGCTGGGACCTGAAAAGGGGGGGGAGGGGGGGGGGATGGGGGGCATGTGCTGTTTTGGGTGACCTGGAGCTCGATTGGAGGCCGAGATCCAGTGAGAGGCTTAGAGAAGCTTTCAGGATGTTAGGATCTCTCTCTCTCTCTCTCTCTCTCTCTCTCCCTTTATCTCTCTCTTTCTGCAGACACTAGACTCCCATGGCATGTGTGGTCCTTGTGTTTTGTCTCTGTGATCCATGTTTATGTGCATGTGTGTTCGTGTGTGTGTGTGTGTGTGTGTGTGTGTGTGTCTAGCATCTGTCTAGCCTGACTTGTTTGCAAACACCCGGTCCCTGGGAGCATTTCTTGCTGAGGTGAGGTTGAATGGAAACAACAAACAGGATACACACATGCACGCACACACACACACACACACCATCAGAATACTTACACAGCAGTTCTTCCAATTATAAACTGTGTTGAAAGCTGGGTATCATGACCAAAGCTCATATGTTTTACATTATATAATTTATACATATATTTTGTGCGTTATACCTTATATTTCACCTACACTTTATTTCACATTCAATTTTAAGGTTGAAAAGGTGACATTTATACACAATTAAGTCATTAGGATGTGAGCAAAGTCATTGAGGGTAGTGTGATGCAATATTCTGTAGAAGGTTACCGAGTTGCAGTGGTGGTGACTGGAACCAGACGTCTGAGGAGTTGAAGGCTTCTGAAAGCTCCCTCACGTAAAGTTCTTACATGCAGTGCCTATGAAGATGCTACCTGATGCCTAAAAACATTGTTTTACGAAAGTTATCCAATGTTTGTGTCCCAAACTGAATATTTTACAATACCTTAATGGTGGTGAGAGACATGCAAGGCACTACAAGGAAGATTAGTATTTGGTTTTTAATGAATACTATTTATACTTACAGACTTAATTATAAGTGAATTATTATTACCATTACATAAACAACCACATGCAGGTTTACAGGTCAATTTAGATCAATTTAAATAAATGATTTGGGTTGCAGGCATAGAGACCCCTGGCAGGATCTCCATTTCTCTAGTTTTAATCAGAGCTCCCAAAAAGGTGATGCACTGAATTTACTTGCTGCATGAAATGACTTGCTGCGTGAATAAACTATATTACGTCAACACAATTTACTGCAGAAAGCAAGTCAGCTGAAAGACAAAATTGTGTTGATACAATGTTTTTTATTCATTCTTTAAGTCCCTCCTCCACTGACGTTTTGCCAACCCCCCCGCCACCCCCCTAACCCCATGTTAAAGAAAAGAAGGTAAGAAAAACGAGTGCCATTCTGCAGCACATGATGCTTTAACTCCTGGGCCCCTTCAAACAGACTCCCGACTGTTCCTGCATGAAAGAGGCTGTTGTGTTGCTGCTGCAGCTCGCCGCCCGGCTCCTCAGGGTCCTCCGCTCTTTGATGAGTGTAGGACTCGCTGCCGCGGCCACTAGAGCTACGGTCAGACTCCACTCACACCTCAGAGCCAGCCAGGAGTCAGCGGAAACCGTAAAATATCAATTACTGGGAGAGAGAGAGAGAGGGAGAGAGAGAGAGGGAGAGAGAATAAAAAGAGAGCAACATACAGAGACAGATAGAGAGAGTAATAAAGAAAAAAAAAGAAAGACAAGGAAAGAAAGGAAAGAGACAAGGAGAGACAGGCAGAGAGAGACAGAGAGAAAGGGGGAGAGAGAAAAACAAAGTGAAAGAGGGGAAAAAGAAAGACAGCGAAAGAAAAAGAGACAGAAAGACGCAGATAAAGAGAGAGAGAGGTAGGGAGAGTGAGAGAAAGAGAGGATAAAAATATAGACAGACAGAGAGAGAGAGAGAGAGAGTAAGAAAGAAAAAAGAAAGAGATAAAGAGAGAAAGATACAGAAAAAAGGGAAACAGACAGAGACAGGCTGAGAGAGAGACAGAGAGAGAGAGAGAGAGAAAAAGAGAAAGGGAGAGCGGAAAGAGAAAGAAGAGAAAAAGAATAATAGGGGGAGTGAGAGAAAGAGACAGATAGAGAGAGATAGAGTAAGTAAAAAGAAAGAGACAAAGAGACTAAGACAAAAAAAAAACAGACAGAAAGATGCAGAAAAAGAGAGAGAGAGAGAGAGAGAGAGAGAGAAAGGAGAACAAAAAAGATGTATAGAGAAAGAGGGGGAGGAAAAACGAAAAAGAAAGAAAAAGAGAAGAACGAGAAAGAAGCAAGAGAATAAGAGGGGGAAAAGATGAAAAGAGAAAATAGAAAGAGAAAGTGATAGAAAGACAGAAAAAGAGAGAGAGAGTAAGAGCAAGAGGGGGGGAGAGGGAAAAAGGAAATGAAATAAAGAGAAAGAAGAGAGAGAATAACAGAAGAAGGGCAACAAAACAGACATAAAAGAGAGCAAAAGAATGACAAAGACCGAACGACAGAAAAAAAAAGAGTGAGAGCGAGAGAGAGAGGGAAGGAGGAAGAGAGAGAGAGAGGGGGACATAGAGACAGAGAGAGGAATAGAGGGGGATAGAGAACAAACAGTAAGGAAAGACAGATAGAGAAAAAGAAAGGAAAAACGAGAGAGGTGTGGGGAAAAAGTGATTTAAACGCTGTTTAACTGAAACTACTGAAGTGTTTATTTGGACATTATAAAATTATATGATCTGATATGATCAGTTATCAGTTGTTTGGCTTCTGAAAATGTTTTTATTGATCTTGATGGGCGTCCGGTCTGACGACGCCCGCTCTGAAGGGAAACTCGGATTCATTCTCAGCCGTCACGTTCAGGAGCTACAGGTTTCGTCTTTATTTCAGAAGAAGGTAATGAACAGCCACACGTCAACACGGAGTTACAAAACGGAAATCCACGGCCACAGTGAGACTCCTCAAGTCAGGGCGCGCTCAGGCCCCGGTCAGAGCGGACAAGTCCTTAAAATCCTATAACACCTTAAACTGCAGGTGGTAACGTTTCAGATTCGGTGCAAAACCATGAAGATCTGTTCCTTGTCGTAGATCCTGCGGAGTAAAAGACGCAGGACATCACGGGCTATACGGGTAGATAAAGCTGACCTCCCACTGACCTCTGCATCATACGATTTACTGTTTATAGAAAACAATAACTTCCACAGAGAAACGTGAAAGAAAAAAAACAAAACAAGCAACAACAACAACACAATTAAACAGTAAAAATGTTCATACACATAAACTTGTACCTGATGTTCAAATGTAAAAAAACAAACAAACAAAAAAAAACACAAAGGGGGAATCTATCAAAATTGAAAGCCAGTTCATTTGACGACAAATAAAAGACAGAGCAAAAGTCATATAAGTCATATAAGTCATATAAGCACAGCTTACAAACATAGATAACAATATTATTACAAAATATCTTGGTATGTAGAAAAATAACCATCATAAAAAAAAGAAAGGGACATTTGTTTGTACCATAAAAAAGAAAGAACAAAACCCAACAGGATATGCCAATTTAGTCTACAATGCCTTTAAACGGTCCAGTTTCTTCATTTTCCGAACGGTATATTCCCAGCGCCTTCCGAGAATAACCTGCAAGTGCTTCGAGGCTCAAAGACGTGACGCTCTACTCAAAGAGCCCTTCAAACGTGGTTATTTTGTTTCGGGTTTGATGAGAAAAGCTCGGCTGGTTTATTTTAGCTAGCGTTTATGTGGTCAGCCTGGTATGGGTGAGCGTGTGGGAACTAGCTGGATGGAAATGGTCCACGGACTGTGTCCCTCAACAGACGGTTTAACAATGATGAAGAGATGGAGAGAACTTTTGCCTAAGGAGGCAAGTAAGTGGTACCTCAGTCATGATCAGTGTACTGATGACAAAACCATAAAAAAAAACATAAAGCTCGAACTGGTCATGTAGAAAACAACACTGGGAATGCATTATAGGCACTATAGTGTTGATGAGGAATAAAGATACTGCTGGATAATGCTGGATAAGTGCACTTTTGTTGTTGTTTATTATAATATACGCTACGTTAGATGCATCTGTAATGCATGTCCTATTGTATCCTATTATATGAGACTTATAAAGCATAGTGAGCTGCACTCATTGGTAATGACTAACAATCTTGGGAATTCAGCTGAGGCACACTGAGAACCCAAGATGTAAACACACACACACACACACACACACACACACACACACACATGCACGAACATACCAGAGCTTCAGATATTTGTCCAAACCCAACAGGATCCCATCCACTGCTCCTACCTTTAGCATATACTGGCCTGCTAAAGTTTTTTTCTCCTACTTTATTCTGTCTCACTACTTTTATTTACTCAAATCATTTTATTCTGCATGTCTGTTGTAGCAGGGAGGTCCATCATGGTCTATAATGTCACAAGGCAAAGTTTGTCTAAACTCAGAACTTTTAAGTTGAGACACTAGATTATTAAAAAAAAAAAAAAAGTCTTTACAAACGATGTCTTATGGAGTGAAAGTTCAAAAGCTGCACTTTTGCCATAATTTCTGATAGAAGTGATCCACTATCATACAAAAACTGACTTTTTTAAGTGGAACTTAAGTTCAGATCAACTTTTGTAGTTGATGATCTGGTCATTTAATGGGTGCTATCATTGGGAACGTGGAGTTCTGGTTGGTGATGATCACTTTCGGAGAGATTTTTTTTTATACAGTCAGGTTTGATTTAGAACTTTCAGGTCAGGTCATGTCAGGTTCAGGCAGAATGTTGTCTGATATTTCAGCTCTCAGAACAAAATGCCTCAGAATTATAGATGATCACTAGTTCTATTTGTTTGTAGTTAATCCTTTCTTTCTGTCGCTCCATAAAATCAGCAGCATGGCTTGTTTGTGTAGCTGTAATGCGACACCATCTATCAGTCTCTCATCACTCTGAGGTCTGTTGTCCATATGTTCTGATTGGAGTGAAGGTGAAGAAAACTTCACTCTGAGATCCGCCACAGCCTCAGCCTACTTTGCTACTGAACAAGCAGAATGGAAATAGACCAAGCGAGTCGAGGGCTATTACGGGTCTTTTACAAAGCAAATGCATCAACACAGTTTCATTTAACCTGATTATTTTTGGCCTGATTCAGAATAAAGTTGTTAGATACACCTAACCACACAAATAAGGCTAGATTTGATACTTTTACAGTATAAGCTGAGCTATTTCAATACACTGAGCACTGAAATAGTGTGTGTATTTCAATAAGAACCTAATCAGCATTGGAGAGCCAATAAGCATGCTTATAGCTGGTGATTGTCTAAATTACATGTTGTAAGCATGATACCAACATCAGCAAATACAAATACAAATACAGACTCTGAAACTGATGCTTTGGAACTGGTTTAAGTTAGCAAAAAGCTTAAAAAGAAATCAAATTAGACTTGTCTTAAATGACTTAAATGTGTTATGTAATTTTGGTAATAAAATAGGATTTTCTGCTGTAGATGTAAAGTTATAATGTTTTAGGTGCGCAGCACCTCAGAGACCTGGATGGAACTTACTCACTTATTCACTCACTCATTCGTGTTTAGCAGATAGAAAATCATCCACAAGGGGGCACTCAAATTGGCACTCAAATAGCTTTTGGTGCTTCATAAAAGTAGCACTCTGCATCAATGACACTGTGTGTCCTTGTGTATATATATATATATATATGTTTTTGCATTGAAAAGATACTAAGAAAATATCATTCAGTAACTTGAGTTAAAAATCACTGTGTCTTAGCAGCATTCAGTTATCTCTGGACCTTCTTCACTTGGGAAAGAGCTGGGAAAGAACATTGTAAGCTCTCCATTAGTTGAAAGAACACGTATTGCTTTAAAAAAAAAAATCAAAGAAACTGGAAGCTGAGAGAAGACAACTGACACACAAACTGTCAACGCGACTAATTAGCATTTACGTTTAAAAGCTTCAACCTTCGCAAGGCTAATTTAATAGGGATCAATAGGTTGTGGGAAATATGTGAATATAAACACAGAGCATTGTTATGGAATGACGGCGACATTCTAGCTGCTAACTATAGTTGTGGGATTGTTTGTGCTACACTATGATTGATCATAGTACCATTCTGTTCACACTGAGAGAATTACTGTTTTTCAAAACTTCTATGTTGATAAGGAGAAAAAAGGCATTTTTTTGGTCATAATGTTAGAACACAGGATGACCTGAAACAATTCTGAATGTAGTTTTGGTAAATGTAGGAATTGTAGAATATAAAATAAGCTTATTACATTACTTTAAATCTATTTAAAACTATAATACTGCTGAATTCCTTTCAAAATTGTACAAACTGTAAAACTTTCAAGGCACAACGTGTTACCCAGTGACTGTTCCTTCTCCAAGCTCATCCTGCATGTCAAAAAAATGGAAAAAAAAAAAAAATCCTTCAGGAGAATAAATCTGGTATGCAGCTCAATTTTTGTTTGTTTGTTTACAAAGAGCAAGAAAAAAAAAGAAAGTATTAGGTGAAAGTTTTCATTCACTGTGTTGGGCCCAGTAACGTCCAAACACAGAGTCTATTTGACAAACTGAGGTGGCATAATGGCCGTCTTTGGAGTGGCCTTAGTTTCTGTCTCAGCTGCTCCCTCTTTGCCTTTCTTCCTGGGTGGTTTTTTAATGGGCGTTTTCTTTGGCGTTGGGTCTCCTGCATCTCCTACTTTGGTCCCATTTAAGGCCTGCTTTTCTGGGCTTTTGGGCTCAGGAGTAGTGGAGTCCGTTACAGGAACCACCATCTTCTGCAGGTTAGCAGAGGTGGGTAGAAGGGGTTTGCTGGCTCCAGTCACTGAGCGCTTGGCCTTCTGGGGTGGCGTAGGCTTCTCCCGGTTGGCCTGGGGGGTGGATACTCCATTGGGTTTGACGCCAATGGAGAGACCTTCGTTACGGTTCAGACTCTGGGTCTTCTCCTTCAGCTGAGCGGCCAGAAGAGTGGCCGCCTCAGAGTTCATGTGAGGGTGCATGATTTTTGGGCTTTTGGGTGGGTCTTTGGTAGTATCTCCCCCTTTCCTCTCAGAGTGGAAGTTGCCGATCTTCTTTAAGGCATTCTGGACTGCTCCGTTGATGTGCTCGATGGGGTCTGAAACTTTGTGGGCTTTGGTCTTGCTAGGGGATTCGTTTCCATCGCCCTTCTTGGCATCTTGGTTTTTCTGCTCACCTTTCTTGCTCAACTTCTCCTTAGACCGCTGCTTCTCCTCACTCTTTCCAGCACCCTCAGCAGAACTTTTCTTCTTTTCTTTGGGTGGAGATGGCGCCTGGCCCTTCTCTGATTGGTTGGATGTTCCATGGATCCAAGACACTTTGGGCTTAGTGGAGGGATCCGGTGGACGTGGTTTGGTCCTCTCTGGAGATGGAGTCTTGTGATTGGCTTTGGCCTCAGCTGCACTGCTGTCCTCCTCTTCTTTGGAATGCTTGGAAAGACGGGCGATGCGAGCATAAAGAGCGCCCATGGCTGACTCTGATCCACTGGTGGAGCCCTCGCTGTCTGAAGACTTCAGCAGTGGTTGCTCACTGCCGTCATTGGCAGGTTGCTTTGTGGCTGCTCTTGTGTCTTTTAGAGATGTGTATTCCCCAGCATCGTCCTCAGTAACGGACACAGCATTGTCTGGAGTGGGGTTGAGGCTGGGCTTTGCATTACCCTCATTTATGGTATCTGAATCAAACATAAAGGGAAAAATGAGAAAACAAAGAAAAAACATACAGTGAAAAATCTAATTTTCTTTTACCCAGTATCCTATAATGCCCCCCTGGGAAGGGAAGGGATCAAACTACCTGCTCTATATAGAACCTTGTATGAAAAGTTTATCATAAAGGAGATCAGTTTACGCAAGGAAAGAAACATTTAAGCGTTTAAATAGTTCTTTGAGTGTTCTTGGTTCTTTAAATAAGCATCTAGAACTTCTTAAAATTTTTAAGGGTGAAAGAGACTCTATTACTGTAGCTGAAGCAACTTAAAGATGCTTGGCTTTAAGAAACACATTTTACTGTACAAAATGTTGCCTGGGGTGAATCTTTGATTGTTTCTTCCTAGGTTTTGCCAACAAAACGAAATTGCTCAGAGAACACTGAACGTTATTCTTCTCCTGCTCAAGCGTTTTAGAAGAAAATGATTCATGACTTGGTAGCTTTCCCACTGCTGACTTAGCCATTCGTGCCATTTCCTGTTTGTATTTTCATGGCGCAGACACACACACATATACATAGTGTACACGCCTAAAGGCCTGGCATTACCATTCCAGTGAGCCTGTATCAACGATCACTCTCAATCAAAGTGGGTCAGTGCAAAAATTGTTCAGAGGCCTCTCAGCTCCCCAATTGCTTCTCCTCACTGGCCAAACAGATGGCTTATCTGCACTGATTTCCATGGTGACTCACCTTCGTGGGGCACGCAGTAAACAGGGCCATCTTCGCTCGTCTCAAAGGAGGAGAAGGACTCCTGGGAGGACCAGGATGGGGTTGGTTGCTCGGCGACAGAGGGGGGTTCGATGAAGCTGCAGTTGAATGTGTTCTCAGGGTCATGGTGGGCTACTGGACATTTGGAGAGAGAAAAACAAACACAAGGGTCAGGATGAGCAGGCACAGGCGAGTTCCTAAGGGTCTTCCTGAAACAAAGGCTCTTTGACAGTTCTTAAAGAACCAGAAGGACCTCCAACCCAAACAGGAGATAGACAGGGACACATACTCCATATCTGTGTGTAAGGATACTTAGTCAGAATGAATGTGCTATTCTGTTTCACAAGGAGATGAGAAGATCGTACAAATATACTTGGAGAGCGATGTATTTTCTCTCTTGAAAACATTCCAGATCTTAGATCCAAGAAGTTATCTAAAACCTTAAAATCAGTTTAGTTAAGACCTATTTACTAAAGTTACACCTACAATGGTTATCTTTACTGAAGTAGTTCAAACATCTGGCTGAAGATAAATTACATCACATTTGTAGTCTCCCAGAATCTCACTACGCTTTTGAGGTCAAGCAATCTCTTTGAAACTCTAGCTTGTTGGCTAATAAAATGTTATCTAACTACACAAGTGGGACTATGCTAAGATATGGTAACTCACAGTTTGCTACAGATGTGATCAGCCAGCCTTCTTCACTGGGAGAGAGTTTCCAGACCTAATGTAGGCCACAGTGTTTTTTTAAGGCCAGGACTGGCCGATATTGTTTTCTGCTGACCTACAGAAGAGGGACAGCTGTGGGATGCCTGTGGTTTATCCTTCACATCTGCTTTTGGCCAGTAACGGCTGGCGTAGGCGCTAACCACGCAAAACTGGCCTGTTTACAACTCCCTGACACGTGGTGCAAGCTGTTTGGCCTTTTATCTAAACTTTCCAAGGAAGCTCACTTCATATCTGAGGGGCGATAGAACTTTTCTGGAAGGCTCTTCAATTAGCATTAGTGCTTCAAACTGCCAACTCACTTCCACCACAACGTGAACCCATGGGCTACATTACTTATGAGAAGTGTGGAGGAAGGACCTTCATTTTCAGAGGGGATTTTATTGCAGTCATTTTGTCAGTGAAACCACTATGAATGGGCCAATAGAAGTGGTCCCAAACTATTTAAATTTAAAATGCTATTATAATAAAAAAATATCAATCACATTAAAACGAAGACGTTTGATGAATACTAAATACTTAATATGGCTAATTTCAACCCTTTTTTGCATTTTGTTCAATCATTTAAAAAAATTTCCACATTACAAACACACAAAGTACAACTAATTAACTAGTTAATTAAGCTGAAATGTGTTCAAAAGCAGGGAAAACACAAAAATGTGCAGGAATTTTAAAACATTTATAATTTAGCTAAGCTTTGGGGCAGCTGGTGGCCTAGTGGTTAGGGCGTTACCCTGCAATCAGAAGTTTGTGGGTTCAAATCCCAACACTGCTAATGTCATCACTGAGGTACCCTTGAGCAAGGTACCGTGCCCACACACTGCTCCCCAGGTGCCCCTCAATGGTGGCAGCCCCCTGCTTCACTTGGTGAATGGATTAAATGCAGAGAAAGAATTTCACACTGTTCACACTGTGTACAGCACACAGTGTGAACAGTGTGAAATACTGTGGTGTGTTCACATGTGACTAGAAGGAGCCACTTTACTTTAAGCCAAAAAAACTGAAAAAACCCATCATATATATACATATTGTTGATTTTCAAAATAATAATATTTATAATCCTCTACAGGAAACAAACTTAAATATGGTTTTGTCCTGCAACTTACAATCTTTAACAAATTGGAAAGAATATAAAACAGAAAGTCTAACATTTAAAATGTGTCATAATGTTTGCACAGTCCACTGTATGCACAGTAACCTTACATTAAAAAGTTTTATTTGAGTAGTAGTAGCCTTGTGTGTAAAACACTTGCCTGTGAACCCGATGACCACGAAGTTGCAGGTTCAAACCCCCACTTTCTACCATTGTGTCCTTGAGCAAGACACTTAACCCTCAGTGTCTCCAGGGGGACTGTCCCTGTAACTAATGATTGTAAGTCGCTCTGGATAAGGGCGTCTGCCAAATGCCACTTTACCTTTAAGTGTGTATGTATATCTATACATACGCAACACATTTCACACACACACGGCATGCCTCATCTTTTATTCTCACGGACAGCACGCTAATCGTGCTAACTCGTGGGAATGCCACTCTATAAACTGCCATGACATGCATGTGAGAACTAAGGGATAGCAGACTGAGGGCTTTGTTCTGGTGGAATTAGCGGAAGGCTGACAACTGCTAGGCCCTGGCCACTCACAGCCCAGACTGGCCTTGACGCCACCACAAACCCACACTCTGCTGCGGGTGCTGGACAAAAGTGCATTCCTGGTACATCCCAGCTGCACCGACACTCACAGCTGTGTGGAGCCAAGGCTGGACGGGGCGGCAGGTGGCCCAAGTTCACCAGGTCTGGTCTTAAGTCTACTATGTTGAAAATGTACTATTCTTACTACACAGACATCTCTGCACAATACATCTTGATATTTAGTTTTGCACCATTAACACCAGCAATGGCAAATAAACTAAACGAAAATGACAACAAGTACATTTTTTCTTTTTTAAAATCAACTTGATATGTAACAAGATGACAAAAATTGCAAAAAATTACATACGATTAAGGGGTAATGGGTAAAATATCCAATTGAACAACAATAAATCTAAAGCTCATTTTTTATGATGTAACTGCTAAGAGTTCTAAAAGTACTAATGGCATGAGAGGAGGCACTGATCTGTTACTGGGCACTGATATCACCAAAAATGCTGAACGGGAAATCAGAAGGAAAAATGGATGATTTCAGTTCACCCTAGTAACAGATCTATCCTGAAATCCACACACTCACATGGTGTGATGTCTTGTTGTTAGCAGGGTGTTTCAGGGTATGGCGTGTTTGTCTAATTTGAGCCTACTTTTAGAAGCTCATCTGAAGTGCTAATACTTCATAGATTTTAAAGAAAAAATGTTGGATAAGTATCAGAATCAGCTGATCAGCTCAAAAGTTGTGATACTGGTATCAGTATCAGAAATACTCCCATTCTTCAGATAATAGCAATGATGCCAGTCTCGGGTACTGGGCCTCACAGAAAGACAGAATAAAAAAAGATTTAATCGATTATCAGAGTCTGAAAGATCTTTTATTTTGAAAAAACGCTCGTCTCAGTCACCGGCTCGTAGGAGGGAAACAAGCACAGGGCTCCCACTAATTCAGCGGAATAGTGAGTTGTATTTTTACGCACTTTATTTTCACGGACCGGTATAGATACAACTAAAAACATTGTTTTACATGATACCAGTCCGTGGCGCAAAAAAGGTTGTAGATGATAGCAATGATAAAGCATATATGATCGTTGCTTTGGATAAATGAATGTAATGTAATGTAAAGAAATATATATTTTTGTCTCATTTGTTTAATTGAGTTCTCTTTATCTACCTTTAGGACTTGTGTGACATTCTGGTGATGCTTTAGGATGTATTAGGATAGAGCTCAGCTCAGCTTGTTCAGTTTTTACCAGATTTACCAGAGTGTGGTTTTGTTCATGCAGTGTGTAAAGAACTGTTTACAGAATTGTACTCTGTTCATTTCTGGCAAACTCCAGTTTGTTTAGCGGTTCAGCTGCCAACTAATAAAACTGACTTAAGGGAAACAACAGGTCAGGAATCTGATGCTAGCTGGAACACTAAACTTCAGAATATAAGGCCAATATAAGACTGAATATTTTCTGTTTCAGTTGTTACTTGCTCTGATGCTAAAGTTTTTTTTTGGGGAGGAATGACAGAACTCTTTATAAATTACACATTACGCATTTCTGATTGTACAGGATTAATTCTGACAAAACTACACACATATAAAAAACTGTGTATTTTTGTATCATACTGTTCTATTGTAAAGTTTTTATTCTATAGGTTATGCTGCTTCTACTTTTTCTCTTGTTCTTGTTCTTTGCTGCTGTTACAATGCAAAATTTCCTACCTGTAGGACTCATAAGGGTTATCTATTCATAAATAACAGCTTGGGTTGGAACAGTTATCAACCAGCTGAATACTTCTGTCAGTATTAACTGCTGTATAATCAGAAAAGTGTATAGAGTTGTAATTTATCACAATAATGACAACATATTATCGTATCGCCCACCCTCTGTGTAGTAGAAAGGTGCTGCACGAGGAGAAGGAGGAGAACCAGGGTGAACCAGATGATTCAGAGAGGATGGGCCCTGTCTAAATATCATGTGATGTGTGTTAGAACATAAGCAGTGAACTAATTACAAACATTATCTAATCAAGTGACAAATTCTATAATCAAATAATGCGGGTCAAAAGGTGCATACAAAATAAACTGATGAAGGAAAGGAAACCTAGATTTCTCTTCACGGTTCATCTTCTGTGTTTGTGTAAGAACCTAATACACTCTGGACACAGCTGGACTGTATTCTGCCATTAGTTAAACCTCTGCATTCTTCAGAGCTCGGGGTTCAGGCCATTAAATGACAACCAAAAACAAAAATACACAAAAGGAGGTGCAAACAGGCTCTGAATGGGACTCTCTCCTTCCTCTCTCGTATGGGCAGGCAGGGTCAGAGCAGCGCTTCCTGCACGGCACTCGGTGCCAGATTGCCTCAGAGCTCTGTTAGAACCAGGCCTGCTGTGGATAAATCAACGCTCCGAAACAGGCTGAGGTAAATTTGGTCACTTCCTGTTTTTTAGGCCATCCCAACCCCCACTCTCCTGGAATGCTCAGGCCTCTGGAGCCCCTGTGAGGGTAGGGTTACAAAAAAAAAAGCTAAAAAGCAAAAAAAAAAAAAAAAACCGAGGGAAGGAGGGAAAAAAGAGGGAGGAATAGTGGCAGACCTCACTGCAGCGGGCCAACGAGGATAACAGAGCCACCGGCCAAAGACAAGCAAAGGGGGAAGGGGGGGTAGAGGAAAGAAAGAAAGAAAGAAAGAGGGGGCTTCATCTAGGCTCAGTTTATACACTACTGTGGCTTCCACATGGTTTTGTTCTGCTCTGGCTGATAAAATAAACTCGGTTTCGTGTCTTGAATCTTGGCTGAACATTATTTACTTTGATTTGCCAGCTGAAACCCTGACGTGAAGATTCCTCACTCCAAAACGACGGTCACACTTCCAATCAAATGCTATCTTTTATTGCTTTCGGCTCCTTATTTGTTTTAGATTTTTCCACATTTTTTTCTGGGAGCTCGGGGGAGAGTTATTGAGATGTTCTGGAGTTCATTCTCACCCAAGCCGACAAAGACATTATTGTTTCAGCGAGGGTTGTTTTATGCAGGCCTTATGAAGACGCCTCTTTGACTTATATAATGTGGCAAATTAGTGAGGAAAGCACATGTCTCTCATAGGGATCGAATGGCTCGGGGCAAGTCTAGCCTCCGTAACTGCTCTCCGACTCGTAATTATCTGCAGGCCACATACTTTTTCGGTTAAAGGAGACAGCTCATGTTTAAGCATTATTAGTCAAGAACAAATCTTTTTTATGATAACAGATTTGACGAGGGAATAACCCACTCAGAAGAAAGAAATAACACAATAGAAAGGCCCTGCATGATGGTGTGTCACGGCCTGGGGCAAAAATGAGACCTGATGATCTGTTGTGCCAGTTGTGGTAAGAAGTATCCGAGGCCTTGTCCACTCTAATATGAAAGCATTTGAAAACACATAAGGTTTTTTCCATTTTAGCCCTTTTGAAAATACTCTCCAGGGCTGGATGGATTTGAAAAGGATGTTTTTGCACTGCTTGGCAAAAATTGAAGATTTTCATATAT